>JAAAKL020000027.1:0-100124 GCA_010016065.2 Carybdea cf. marsupialis auct. non (Linnaeus, 1758) | reverse complement strand
GCCGGCCAAACTCGAACCTATTCTGAAATCGCCCGCCGGCTCGGCCGACCCGGGGCCGCGCGGGCGGTCGGCCGAGCCAATGCCACCAATCCGATCCCAATCGTCGTCCCTTGTCATCGGGTGATCGGGGCGGACGGTACGCTCACCGGCTACGCTGGCGGCTTGCCGATCAAACGCGGTCTGCTCGAAATCGAGGGGCTGCGCCTGCCGGCCGAGTCGGCCGGAAAGCAGCTGACGCTGATCGACGAGGTCGGCCCCTAACCTCGCCGAAGGCCTGGATCCAGGGGTGGGTACGCGAAGTGTGTTCCTCGCCGAAGGCTTAGATCCAGGAACGGGTGCGCAGAGCGCGCCGGTTCCTGGAAAGGCGGGGTTGGGCCAAGGAAGTCAAGCCGGAGGATTGACTTTCTTGGGGCGCTAGCCGAAGGCGGCGATCGAGGTGGTGGCCGCGTCGACCTCATGACGCCGGCGCATCAAGTCTTCTTCGCTCGCTCCGCCGAGCGCCCTCAGCGTCTCGATGGCGTCGTGCAAGAGGTCGTTGCGCACGCATTGGGCGCCGCCACGTAGCTCCTTTGGCAGGAGCTTGCCCGCCTGCGGTACGATCGAACGAGCGAGAGTGGCCAGCCGGCCTTCAATCTCTTGCAGCTCGCTTGCGGTCTGAAGAAAAGCCTTCTGGGCTCGGTGGACACTGATCGAAGTTTCGGACATCTCGGTCTCCTCTCTAGGTCGGCGATCCGGGCGAATCGGCGCATCGCCTCATGCCCCTACGATCGGCTAATCGACGGCGTCGGTCGAAACCGGCAAACGCGACTTTTTTCGATCCCGCGGTATGGGAGCGTGCTGGTGAAGAACCGAGCCCTGACTGTTAGCATGCCGCCAGGCATGAGCTTCCTTGGCCGGAAGATCCGGCACTTCCGCGTCATCGAGCAACTGGGCAAGGGCGGCATGGGCGACGTCTACGTCGCGTATGACGAGCGCCTCAAGCGCAAAGTGGCGCTCAAGGCGTTACGCCCCGAGCATCGCCCGAATGCCGAGGCCAAGACTCGGCTGTTGCGCGAGGCGCGCATCCTCTCCAAGCTCGATCATCCGCACATCTGTCGCATCTACGATCTGCTCGAAGAGGGCGAGACCGACATTCTCGTGCTCGAGCTGATCGAAGGCGAGAGCCTGGGTCCGGAAGCGACTCGTAGCCCTCTCGACTCCGAACAAAAGATGCGTCTTGCCATTCAGCTCGCCGATGCCCTGGCGGCAGCCCATGGTCGGGGCGTTGTCCACCGTGACCTCAAACCGGACAATGTGATGTTGACCCCCGCCGGTGACGTCAAGGTGCTCGACTTCGGTCTCTCACGTACGATCAGAGACGAAGCGACGATGACGGTCGCTTATCCGCAGAGCCCGGGGGATCTCGACGACACCGCGTTCCGCACCCGGGAAGAGCGCTACCGTCGCTTGAAGACTCAGCTAGGCAGCATCATGGGCACCGTGGCGTATATGAGCCCGGAACAGGCTCAGGGTGAAGCTGCCACCGCGGCCAGCGATATGTACTCTCTGGGACTGGTCTACCATGAGCTATTCAGCGGTCAAGCGCCGTATGCGCCGGATCTCAGTCTCACCGAGATGCTGACCAAGGTCGCGGGGGCCGATACCTTCGAGATCACCGGCGTCGATCCCGACTTGGCGACCCTCGTCGAACGTTTGAAGTCGCTGGCGCCCGCAGCCCGACCGTCGGCCATCGATGTCGGCGAGCGGTTGCGCTGGATTCGCGATAAGCCGCGCCGTCGCCGCCGACAGACCCTGCGAGGGTTGGCGATGGCGGCGCTGATGATCATCGCCCTGGCCCTCGGTTTCCAGACTCTGCGCGTCGGCCGAGAGGTCGAACGTGCCAATCGCGAAGCCCTGCGCGCCAGTCAAGAAGCCGAAGCGGCCCGGCAGGTGTCGCAGTTCTTAGTCGATCTCTTCGAGCTGTCCGATCCGGGCAAGGCCCGCGGCAATGCAGTGACCGCCCGGGAGATCCTCGACAGTGGCACGAAGAAGATAGCCACCGACCTCGTGGGTCAACCGCGTATCCAGGCGCGTCTGAGGGACACTGTCGGCACGGTTTACGGCAGGCTCGGTTTGTTCGATCAAGCGGAGCCACTGCTCGAGCAGGCTCTTGAGAATCGTTTTGAGCTGCTCGGGCCGGGGCATGTGGAAACCGCCGACAGTCAGCTCCATCTCGCCTATCTGTTGTGGCAACAAGGCCGCTTCGACGAAGCGGTGCCGCTCTATGAAAGCTCGATCGAGACCCATCGGCGCGAGCATGGACCCGAGCATCCGGATCTGGCTGAAGGACTCAACGGTCTTGGCATTATCTATTGGAATCAGGGCCGCTATGAGGCCGCGGAGTCGCTGTACCAGCGTTCGCTCGAGATTCGTGAGAAGGCATTGGGTGTCGAGCATCCGAAAGTGGCAGCGAGTCTCGACAACCTGGCGATTCTCTACAAGGATCAACAGCGCTGGAGTGAAGCGGAGCCGCTGTACCAGCGTTCGCTCGAGATTCGCGAGAAGGCTCTGGGGACGGACCATCCTGAAGTCGCGACCAGTCTCAACAATCTCGGCGTGCTCTATCTGGACCAAGAGCGTTTTGCAGAGGCCAGGCCACTCTACGAACGGGCGCTGGCGATTTGGGAAAAGTCAATGGGAGTTGTGCACCCCGCCGTCGGTGTGGCGTTGGTCAACCTCGGCAATATCGATCTGCAGCTCCGTAACCTAGGGGCTTCTCGTCAGCTTTACGATCGGGCGATCGAGATCTTCGAAGCCGCTCTGGGACCGGAGCACCCTTATGTCGGTTATGCCTTGGCGGGCCGCGGCACGATCCTGATGGAGGAAGGACGCTTTGCCGCGGCAGAGAGCCCGCTGCGCCGAGCGCTGGCGATTCACCGCAACAGTCTCGGTCTCGAGCACGTCGACGTCGGCCGCCGGCTCAAAGAGCTAGCCCAGGCTTTTCAAGGCATGGGCGACGCTGCAGGGGCTGAGGAATTTCGCCGTCAGGCCCGTCAGATCCTGGCACAGACCCTGGGAGAGGATCACCCGGAGGTCATCGAGTAAATGCCATTTTTGGCTTGGAGGCTGGCTAGTCCTCGGCCGTCTTCACTCAGCCAGCCTCCTGTAGGGGCCGAGATGGGTGAGTTATCGGGCTCGCCATCGATGCAGTCGACGGACGATGTCCGCGCGTTGCGGAGCGCGCTCACCGGGTTGGTGATTGAGGAAAATAGCGAAGAGGACGGGCTGTGGGCTCTCCGGGTCGAGATAGCCCGCTAGCGCCAGGGTATGGCGAAGGCTGCCGGTTTTGGCGGCGAGAGGTGGCAGGCGTGACCATGCTTTGAGGGTTCCTTGGCCGGCGGTCGCCAGAGCAGCGACAAAGGCAGCCCGCCAAGGCTGGACTTGGGCGTAGCGCAGAAGAGCGACGACGCAGCGTGGGGTGAGCAGGTTGTAGGGCGAAAGTCCGGAACCGTCGTCGAGATAAAAGTCGCTCGATGCGCAGCCGACTTCATCTGCCAAGAAATGCTGTTCGATCTTCAGCCCCTCGTCGAGCCGGCCACCGCCGCCATCGCCTTCGGTGTCCTTCGCCTCGGCTGCCATTTCAGCTACCACTTCAGCCGCCAACGTGAGGAGCAGCATTTCGGCGTGCCAGTTGTGGCTGTCGGTCAGGATCGGCTCCAGACGTTGGGCGAGCGGTGGCGATCGGTGGCTCGCCAGGAGCGTGCCTGAGCGTTTGATGTTGGTCTGCCACTCGAGGCGGAGATCTCCGTCGAGGACGATTCCCTCATCGGTCAATGCGCGCCAGAGCTGCCGACCGGCGTGGAGCTCGGCATAGGGCACGCTCAGGTCGATGACGTAGGGCGGCTCACTGATCGGGTACTCCCCGCGGATGACGATCGTGTCGTCTTGCCAGATCGGCAGAAAGTCCACTGTGCCGACACCGTGGCGTTGCCGTGAGACCGTCCGCATGTGGTTGATCAAGCGCACCGACTCAGCCACGGCTGGATCTAGCACCTGCGCGGTGCCTGGTGCTCCGATCTTGGGTCCTGGGGAGATCTTGACTTGGATCCCATTCTCATCGACCGCCAATCCGGAAGTCGGGGCGGCGTAACCGTAGGCGTACTCCGACGGCGGGCGACTGGTAGGGAAAGGGCGGCCGGGAAAACGTCTGAGGTCGATCACCAGGTCACCGGTCACCCGGCGCAGGCCGTGGCTCGCGATCTGTCGTGCCAGGGCGGTGAGCGGTTCGCGAGGGTTGTCGTGAAAGCGTTCGCTCCAGGTGGGATCGGCGGCAGCTTCCAGAATCAGGTCACCGTTGAGGGTTGTGCCGTCGAGAATGCCGCTGGCTCGGATCGTTGTGTTGATGCGATGCTCCGGCCCGAGATGATGGAGGGCGGCGGCGGCGATCACCAATTTGTGGACCGACGCCGGAATGAACCGGCGATCGCTATTCTCGGCCGCCAGGACGCGATCACCACGCGTCGCCAGGAAACCCCGGAAGCCGGCGGGTTCCGGGACGGCGGATGGCTGAGCCGGCGGGGTAGCTTCTGCGGTCGTCGGCAGTGCGACGACGAGAGCCCAGCCGACGATCGCGCGGATCGTTCGGCGTTTCAAAGGCTCAGTCGCGGCAGAAGGGCGTTGATCGCCTTCGAGCTCTGCAGGATGTAGAAGTGGATGGAGGGTGCACCCTTGTCGAGCAACTCCTGAGTTTGCTTGGCCGCCCATTCGACACCGATCTCGATGACGTGTTTGGGTTTGGCGTTCTCGATCTCGTCGGAGAGCTCGGACGGGATGTCGCAATGAAAAGTCCGCGGCACTGACTGCAAGTGACGCTTGGTGGTCAGGATCTTGAGCCCCGGAATGATCGGTACCCCGATGCCCTGGCGCCGACATTCATCGACGAATTTGAAGTAGTGGCGATTGTCGAAAAACATCTGGGTGACGATGTAGTCGGCCCCCGCTTCGACCTTCTCCTTGGCCCAACGGATATCGGAAGCCAGGTTCGGTGCTTCGAAGTGCTTCTCGCAATAGCCCGCGGCGCCGATACAGAAGTCGGACGGATCGGCGTCGAGCAGGTCTTCGAGATAGCGGCCCTGATTCATATCGTGAATCTGACGGACCAGATCGATCGCATGCTTATTGACCGTGCGTCCATGCTCGAGTCGCTTCTGATAGCCGCTGTCGTCGCCACGAATGGCGAGCACATTGTCGATTCCCAGGTAGCGCAGCTCGATCAGGAAGTCTTCGGTCTCTTGACGGGTGAAGCTCTTGCACAGCACATGGGGCACAGCATCGATGTTGTACTTGTTTTGAATCAGCGCGCAGACGCCCAGGGTGCCTGGACGTTTGCGTTTGATTTTGCGCTCGAGGCCGCGTGGCGTCTCGTCATAGACGACCTCCGCGGCATGGCTGGTGATGTCGATGAAAGGTGGCTTGTGCTTCACCAAGTCTTCAATCAGGGCTAGGAGCCCCTGAATGTCACCGCCGCGCAAGGGCGGAATGATTTCGAAGCTGATCAGCGGTCGTTCCGCGTTTGCCAGATGCTCGGTAACTTTCATGATGTGGTTCTTTGAGTGGGTCAGAGGAAGGCTGAGCCGCTGCGATACTATATAAAGATGACGCGAGCACTGAGCGGTATCTGTTGAAAACATGAGCACGCGATGACCGCAGACCCTTCATCCGTCCCCGAGGAGGGCAGCGGACAGCTCGGCACTCCACGTTCCGCCCGGCTGCGGGACCTGGCGACACGCGGGTTTTTGTTCGTGCTCTGCCTTCTGCTATCAGTCGAAGCCTTGGCTATCGTCTCCCGCTGGCGCGCGAATCGCGATCGGCTGAGTGAGATCTTGATGAGTCAGCCCACGGCCGGCATCCCGCCAGAGAAAGATCCCGAAGCAGTGGGTGGGCCCGGGGGCGACGCGCTCGGTCGTGATAGCCGGAGTGAAGGGCTTGACGAGACTTTACGCCGGGTCGCTTTTGAGCGTTCGCCGCACCACGCCAAGCTGACGGTTGCCCGAACCTTGGTCTACGGAGCTTTGACCTATGGTGAAGCCGTTCACCTGCCTACCGCCCGCAAGCTGGCGACCGAAGTTCTGAACCAGCAGCCAAACAACTGGCAGGCCTCCATGTTCGCCGGTGCGGCAACCTACATGGAGTGGTCTTTGCACAGGGACCCTCGGCTGTTCACCTCCGCGGCCGAGTGGGAGAGACCGCTGCTCCGGGCCATGGAGCAGGCCGGCGGCGAATCCGAGCCGCGTCGGTTTTTGGCAGCGGCTTATCTAGAGACCTGGGAAGCGTTGTCCCCCTCCAAGCGAGCCTCAACCCTCGAGTTGATCAAAGCCATGTTCTTGGAGGATCCGGAGAGCTTTCAGCGCTTGGGTCCGGTCTGGCTGGAAGTTGCCGGCGATGATGAATCTGCGCTCGCGGTGATTCCAGACTTGCCGGGCCCCTGGGAGGCTTTGAAACGAAGCTTTGCCACCAAGAAGAACTGGGAGGCATTCAGCAACGCCCACGACCGTTATCTCGAGACCTTGAAGCGCAAGCTGTCCCGGGATCTTGACGACGCGGAACAGCGCCTGCGCCTGGGGGATCAGGGAGGAGGTCGGGAGATCTGCCTTTCGGTCGTCGTCAGTGCCCCGCGCGACGGATTCTTCGCCGCTCAGGTGAGTCGAGCGCTCGAGCTCTATCCACCAGGACTTCGCGGTTTGAGCCGGCAAGAGGCTCTCAAGACGTGGTTGCGCTGGTCTCTCGAACTGCATGAGATCGGCCTCGAGCCCTTCAGCCCACAAGTGATCGGTCGTCTGACCGACGCCATCGGCGATCTCGATTCGCCGACCGGTGCCCAGGCGGCGCTACTCAGCGATGATACCTATGGCATTCACCGCTACGAGAGACTGACCGAAACGATGCAGACTCGGGAATGGGCACCGTATCTGATCGCCAAGTCGGTTTGGTTGATCGAACGCGAGGATTTGGCCGAAGCCTCGAAGGCTCTCGAAGAGGTCCATCGTTCGGCGCGGACCTCGGCGGCCTACTGGTCGGCCCGTCGCCAACTGGCACGCGCTAGCGGCGAACTTGCCAATCTGGCCACGGCGGAGACGCGTTTGGCGGAGCTGCAGTCCAAACATTGGCGAGCCTCCGATTGGCATTGGCGCGGCCATCGGGTGATGCTCAAATTGCAGGTGGCGGCGCCCGGTCGGGGGCTTGAGCTGATGATCGATCAGGCTCCAAAGGATGGTGGAGTGATCAAGCTGATGTGGGACGGCAGCAAGGTCGCGACCCAACCGGTCATCGCGCAACAGGCGGTTTTGTTCGAGATGGAGGTCACGCCGGGGCCCCATCTGCTCGAGGTGCGATCTCTGGCGGGGGGAGAGATTCATCCCGGCGCGGTCCGACTCCTGCTCGACTGAGTTCCTGGGCGCCCGGTAGCGGTACCGCAGGCCAGGCCGATCAAGATGGCAAGGCAAAACGCGTTGGCGGGAACCGTCAATCCAAAATCGACCGCAGAGTGAGCGAGGGCGCCGGTCAAGGCGCCGAGAGCGCTCAGGCCCATCGCTCGATCTTCGGAGCGGCGCCCTTTTTGAAAGACGGTCCATAGCCGGCGATAGAGCATCACCAGGCCGATAGCGATCAGCATTGGGCCGACGATGCCGGTGGTCACCGCTAGTTCGAGAATGTCGCTATGCGCATGCAGCCAGGTGAGATCAAGATCCGCCGGTTGCACTCTCGGAAAGCCCTGCCGGAAAGTCCCCAGGCCGGTGCCGGTGAAGGGGAATTGGGCCCAAAGCTCAAGACTCGCCTGATAAACGATGCGCCGTGCGCTCCATGTCACTTCATAGGCCGAGGTGCCCAGCCAGCGCCCGAGGCCCTGCTGGAATCCGAAGAGTCGAATGCCGGCGACGCCCAGGGCCAGGGCGCCGATCGCCAGCACGCCTACCTGCGATCTTCGGTAGTGGGCCGCCAGCATCAGGCACTGTGCGAGCAATGCCAGAACCAATGCTGCCAGGCCGCCGCGTGAGCCGGTGAACGCCAGACCGACAAATAACATCAAGAACAGCAGACTGGGCAACATCGCAAATAGCAATCGACGGGCGACCGCGCCCCGTCGCATGACTTGGCGAATCGACCACCATAGCCAAGCGAAGCCACCGGTACAGGCGATGGTCAAGAAAAACGCCAGATGGTCCGGATTGACGAAGGTCCCGCGCAGTCGAGTCGGATCGCCACCGACCTCGACGCCCCAGATCATGGTTTGTTGAGTGAACCAGTTTTCGGAGCCATAGACAATCTCGAAAATCGCGACCGACGCCAGAGCGGTGGCAAATAATCTCCGCAATCTTCGCTCGCGACCGATGGCGCTCGCTGCGACCAGAGCCGCCGCGATCGCAAGCCAGTGGATGCCAGTGCTGCGCGAGACTTCCGGAGCCAGAGACAGGGGAGCCGCCGAAGCGCCATCGCCGCTCTGAGACCAGAGATCGGCCAGGCGCGGTGCGACCAGCGACGTCAGCCCGCTCGGCCACGGCAGCGACTGTAGGATGCCGAAGATACCGACCGCGGCGACCGTCAGCGCTGGCCAGGTGACGGGACGTAGCTCGACGTCGAGCTCACCGGACGGAAGAGAATGAATGATTCTGCGGGAGGCGACGACCGCGGCAAGCGCCATAAAAGCGCCGACCTGCAGAGCCGCACGCTCTCTTGGAAGGACGCTGCCAAAATACACCGGACCGAAACTGATGATCAGCATCAGGATCAGGGTCGCGACTACCGATCCGGCGTCGAGCTGGCTCAGGAACTTCGATTTCTGACGCATGCCCACGTGCGTCAATCGTCCGGCCGGACCCGGACGGTGGTCGCCGCCAGGACTCCGTCACGGCCTTGCGGGTGGAAGAGAGGTGACTCGTTCGTTTGCAGCCGCGCGGTCAAGCGAACGATCGGCCGGCCTTCCTCGATGTATTTGGCTTCATAGTTGGTACGAGCCCCATCAGGCCACGGTTGGTGCCGTGACTTGACGGTCAGGGCCGGATGCCCGTCGAGCAAGTCGCGGACTCGCTGGCCGTAGGCCGTGAAGTCGGTCGCGAAACAAAGCTCGCCGCCAGGCTTGAGCACCCTGAGTACCAGATCGAGCGTCTCGGGGTCGAAGAGTCGGCGTCGGTAGTGGCGACTCTTGGGCCAAGGATCGGGAAAGTAGACATGCAGCCGCGAAGCGAATTCCGGCGGCAGCACCGCGGCGAGCAGATAGAGCGCTTCGCCGCGCAAAAGCAGAAGATTGGCGGCCCCATGATGTCGAGCCCGGTCGCGGAGCAGGCGGTAATACTTGGAGACCAGCTCGACGCCGAGGAACCGGCGATCCGGGTGCTCGAGGGCGCTGCACAGCAAGAAACGTCCTTTGCCGAAGCCGATCTCGACCTCCCAGTCTCCCTGCCCAGGCAAGAAGCTATCAACGGAGAGCGAAGGCGGCAGGTCGCGAAGTCTCCATTCTCGATCGGTAGTGGCGATGACCGTCTCGAGCCGCATGAGGTCTAAAGCAACTCGGCCCGATTCCGCTTCTTCAGCTCGTCGACGATGCGCCGGACGTCCTGAGAGCGCTCCTTGGGAATCACCAGAACCGAGTCCTCGGTACGCACTACCACCAAGCCCTCGATTCCGACGACCGCGATGCTGCCTTCGTCGGCGTAGAGTAGATTGTCTGATGCGTCGATCGCCAAGACGTCGCCGCGACAGCTATTGCTGGCGTCGTCGCTCGGCAACACTTCAGCCAATGCCTGCCAGGAGCCGAGATCGCTCCAGCCACAATCCAGTGGCAGGGTCGCGATCGACTCCAGCCGCTCCATCACCGCGTAGTCGATCGAGATCGATTTGAGAGTCGGATAGATCTCGTCGGTGCGTTCGGGGGTTTCGGCGATCGTCTCGAGGCTGCTCGCGATCTCGGGTTCAAATCTCTCCAGATGACGCAGGAGTGTCGAGCCCCGAAATAGAAAGATGCCGGCATTCCACAGATGACGGCCACCCCGAAAGTAGTCGCTGGCGGTGTCGGCATTCGGTTTCTCGGTGAAGCGGGCGACCTGGCGCAGGCCGAGTGTCGAATCGAGCTCGGATCCGAGCTCCAGATAGCCATAGCCGGTCTCTGCCCAGCGGGGGGTGACTCCTAAAGCGATCACTCGGTCCTCGCGTTCAACCACGGTAGCGGCCGCGAGCAGAGTTTGGCGGAAAGGCGTCGCTTCAGCGAATCGATGGTCCGCGGGCAAAACGGCGATGACGTCATCGCGCACCTCCGGCGGCATCGAACGGATCGACCAGCCGATGGCGGGCGCCGTATTGCGGCCTTCGGGCTCCGCCAGGACCTGATGCGGCGGCACGTCGGGTAGCTGGGCCCGGATCGCGTCCGCCAAAGCGCGAGTCGTGCAGACCCAAACCGCGGTGGGATCGATTTCCGGCGCCAACCGGTCGACGGTCTGACGTAGCAGGCTGTGATCGCCATCGAGCGGCAGTAATTGCTTGGGGCGTTGACGGCGGCTGAGAGGCCAAAAGCGTGTACCGCTACCGCCTGCAAGGATGAGCGCTTGCACGGCAACCTCCGTTGAGATGCGGGTGGAGTGGGCGGAAGATCGAATCTTGAGCCGCGATCGGGATATAGGCGGCAGCGCCGAAAGTACCACAACTTGCGTTCGGAGATACTATGCACAGGCGATGGCCGACTCGGCGTCAGACTCTGATCCATGCTCCCGCCTGGGGCTGACCGATGTCGAGCGGCGGCTCGCTCGGGCGCTTGGAGGAGACGAATCAGCGCTGCGAGAGTTAGCAATGGCCGATAGTGGCAAGCTCGCCGGAGACCATCGCGCGAGCGGTGCACTCTATCTTCGGGCACGAAAGCTCGGTCTGGAGACGCCTTCGGTCGCGGCTTGGCGGCGTCAGACTCTGGCGGTGGCAGCGCATCACCTACAGCTTCAGGCGACCGCTCACGACGTCGCTGGTCAGCTTTCGGAAGCCGGCATCCAGTGGTTGCCGCTCAAGGGTTATGACTTGGCCACCCGGCTCTATTCAGCCCCGGAAGAGCGCCCGACCGGGGATCTCGATGTATTGATCCCGCCTTCACGGCTGGACGATGCCGTTCGTGTGTTGCGCGCCGGGGGGTGGCGCGGGCTTTATTCAGGGCCTCGCAATCGGGCGTTTCTGGCCGAAGAAGGCTATGCTTGGATGGCCGTCAAGCCGTCCCATCCTTTACTCGAGATTCATTTCCGTCTCTGGGGCCTCGTGCCTGAGAGGTTTGAGACGGCGCTTTTCGAGCGTTCACAACCGGATTCTTCTTTGCCTCCGGCCGGCAGACGCTTGACCCTGGCGGATGCTTATCTGGTCGCCGCGGTCCATGCTTGGCTTTCGCCGCGATACCTCGTCGCTTGGTGGGATCTGGCGCGGTTATCGGAGCACCTGACGCCCTCGGAGGTCGATGACGTCGTGCGCGAAGCCGAGGCTTGGGATCTCCAGTTACCGGTGATGCTGGCCGCCGAAGTCTCGGCAGCGCTCTGGGCTCAACCCGGCTGCCGTGAGATTCATCGTCGGCTCGCGGTCGATTTGCGATTCCCAGAACGTCTGCTCGTCAGCCGCAACCGCCGGCGGCTGACCGCGATCTCGTTAGCCAGTCTCCAGGCGGCACGACTGCTTTCTGGTCGTCGCAGTCGGCAGCGGCTGAAAGGACCCTGGCGCCGCGTGTGGCCGCATCCGGGGATCGTCGAGCGCGCGACGTCGGAACGATGGCCCTGGTTCGTGCGTCGGCTCTGGTTTCAGATGCACTTGCCGTTTCGTTGACATGCGACCATAGACTTGGCTCAAAAGCTTGCGGGTGTCCAGAGTATTGTGCTACCTTTCAGGCAGAGTTGTCACCCCTTCGAACCTGTTAGCAGCTTCCCTCCTGAAGCGACCAGAGTCCTAAAGACTAAAGTCTGCAGCGACCCCAAGGTCTATTGCGACCCAACGCCTGCAAGTCCTTACGTCTCTTCCCGAGCGAACGTCTACGACTCAGAGTTCCAGCAGGGCTGATCACAGCTCGCCAAGCCTCCGACCGCGGTGGTCGGGGATACGTATCGACAGTCGTCCGCCTCGGCGGGCGAGGAGACAGCGAGAGATGGCAAAGAGGATCTACGTAGGAAACCTTCCGTTCAGCGCGACCGAAGAAGAAGTTCGCGAGTTGTTCGGTGAGTTTGGTGCTGTGAGCTCGGTGAGCTTGATCACCGATCGTGAAACCGGGCGGCCCCGCGGCTTTGGTTTCGTGGAGATGGAAAACGGCGAGGAAGCGGATGACGCAATCAGTCGGCTTCATCAGTCGCAGATGGGTGGGCGCAGCCTGAACGTCAACGAGGCGCGACCGCGCGAGTCGCGTCCTCAACGCGGCGGCTGGTGATCACACGCCAGGTTCGTCCGAATTCTTCGGGCGAACCTGGTGTCCCCATGCTGGCTGGATGCCTCAGCCGGATGGCTCAATCCGTCGTTCCATCGGGCTTCAGTCGTTTCGGCCCGATCCTCCCCCCGGACTATAAATCGGCATGGGAAAGGTGGCGATGTTGCCCCCTCCGCCGCCACCCTTGTCCGGCGGTGGGGTGATCCTTGAGGTCCCTCGTTTCTTGACCTCGTCGATCCGAACGACGGCATGCATCGGGATGTGGAATCGCTCCACGCCTTCGAATTCTTTCTCGAGTCTCTCTTCGGAGGGATCGACGACAATCTGGGTCTTCTCGCCGAAAACCAGATCCTCGACCTCGATGAAACCGTAAAGTCCGTCCTGGGACACATGACGGGCGTAGATCTCGTAGACCTGTCCCTGATTGAAGAAGCTGACCTTGTAGAGCCGGTCTTTTTCAGCCATTACCGGTCTTCTCCCAGCATAAGAATCCCTCTCTGATATCAGCCGCCAGCGGCTGCGTAGGCGCCGGGGAAGACGCGCTGCGGCTGGCTTTCCACCACCGGTTCGAGGCGTGCGGCGCAAACTTTATACTCGGCGGTGCCAGTGATTTCGTCGCCAGCATCGTTGGTCAGGTAGTTGGCTCGGACGTCCGGGAAGTGGAGCGGCATCCAGATCGAGCCCGGGCGCACCTGTCGGCTGACGAGGGCGCGGCAGCGGACTCGGCCCCGCCGGCTGACAACGTCGACCAACTGGCCGTCCTCGACACCCAGACGTCGGGCATTCTTGGGGTGAACCTCGACGAAACCTTCGGGCTGCTTGGTGGTCAAACCCTCAGAACGCCGGGTCTGGGTTGCGGCATTGTAGTGGTAAAGAGTTCGACCGGTGGAGAGCACCAGCGGATACTCAGGATCGGCGGATTCGGCTGGTGGCCGGTACTCGACCGGTTCGAACAGCCCTTTGCCGCGCAGCACACCGCCCTTGTGCAGATATTCGGTCGACGGTGCGTCAGCGTCCGGTACCGGCCACTGCAGTCCGCCTTCGCGATCGATTCGCTCATGGGAGATGCCGGTGAACTTGTCTGACAAGGACGCCAGCTCCGCGTAGACGTCCGCCGGGCTCTGGTAGTCAGGCTGCTCGAGCCCGGCGCGGCGCATAAGCTCGACCAGGATCTGCCAGTCGGCCCGTGCTTGCCCCGGTGGCTCGACCGCTTTGCGCACCCGCTGCACCCGGCGATCGGAGTTGGTGAACACGCCGTCCTTTTCAGCAAAGCAGGCGGCGGGCAAGATGACGTCAGCGTAGCGACAGCTTTCGTTGAGAAAGATGTCTTGGACGACCATGAACTCGATGTTGTTGAGGGCTTCTTCCAGCTTGCCGACGTTCGGTTCGGAGATGACGATGTCCTCGCCCATCAGGAACATGCCGCGCACCTGATCGCCGATGGTTTTCATCATCTCGTTGAGATTGAGACCGGTAGTCTCGCTCTGCGGAACGCCCCAGGCTTGGCCGTACTTTTCGCGCACCTCAGGGTCTTCGGCGCGCTGGTAGCCAGGGTAGAACACCGGGGTCGCCCCCGCGTCGTTGGCCCCTTGAACATTGTTCTGACCGCGCAGAGGGTTCATTCCCGCGGATCGGATGCCGAGGTGGCCGGTCATCAAGACCAGGTTCGACAACGCGTAGACGTTGTCGGTGCCGGTGGTGTGCTCGGTGATGCCCAAGGTGTAATAAATGCCGGCTTTGCGGGTGGTGGCGTAGGCGCGGGCCACCTCGCGGATCATCTCGGCGGGTACGCCGGTGATCCTTTCGGCCTGTTCCGGCGGATAACGCAGCACGTTGTCGCGCACCGCCTCGAAGTTCTCGGTGTTGGTCGCGATGTAATCCTGGTCGGTCAGACCTTCGGTCACGATCACATGCGCCATGGCGTTGAGCAGCCAGACGTCGGTGCCGGGGTTGAGCTGCAGGTGCCAGTCGGCGATCTCGGTCATCCAGATGGCGCGCGGATCGGCGACCGCCAGCTTGGCGCCACGACCGACCGCCCGCTTCATCTCCATGGCGATGATCGGGTGCGCTTCGGTGGTATTGGAGCCGGTCACGAAGAGAAAGTCTGCGTCACGAATCTCGGGGATCGAGTTGGTCATCGCGCCCGCGCCGTAGGTGGTCACCAGACCGGCGACCGTGGGGGCGTGTCACGTAGCAGCGCATTGATGCACGTTGTGGGTTCTAAACGCCGCCCTGGCCATCTTCTGGACCAGATAGTTCTCCTCACCGGTACAGCGGCTGGAGCTGACGAAGGCCAAGGAGTCCGGACCGTTTCGATCGGCGACTCCTTGGAGGCCGTTCACCGCCAGATCCAGAGCCTCGTCCCAGGTCGCCTCCCGGAAGGAGCTACCGCGGCCGTTCTCGCGCACCAGAGGCACGGTCAGCCGGTCCGAATGGTGGATGAAGTCGTTGGCGAAGCGGCCCTTGACGCAAAGATTGCCGTCGTTGAGGGTCGTACCCGGCGGCGGGCTGGTGACTTTGACCACCCGGTTGTTTTCGCGATCGACGTTCAGATCGACCTGGCAGCCGACGCCACAGAAGTTGCAGGTCGAGCGGACCTTCTCGAGCTCACGCTCCGGCTTGCCGTAAGCCAAGGCCGGCTTCTCGGTCATCGCGCCGGTCGGGCAAACGTCGACGCAGCCGCCGCACAGCTCGCACGTCGAGTCGGTCAAGGTTTTGCCGTCGGCGGTCGAAATGGTGGTGTGGGCGCCGCGCGCGCTCAGAGTGATGGCACTGACCGCTTCGACCTGATCGCAGTAGCGGGTACAAAGCGAGCAGGCGATGCAGCGGTCGGGGCGGAATTCGATGAAGGGATTGGTGTCGTGCGGTCGCCCTTGACGCTGCCGGTCGACCGGCGTCCATGCACCGGCGGTGCCACCGTTTTCCGTCAAATACTCTTCTGCCAGGGCATGGAGCTTCGACGGATTGTTATCCTCGGCGACCTCTCGATCGGCGATGGTGTCAGCCAGGTGCAGATTTAAGATGAAACGCCGATTGCGATCGACCTTCGGTGTCTGAGTGCGCACGACCATTCCCGGTGCGGCTTTGAAGGAGCAAGCCGGCTGCATCAGCCGTGAGCCCTCGACTTCCACCAGGCACATGCGGCATGCCCCGGCCGAGGATAGCCGCGGATCCCAACAGAGGGTGGGGATCTCGATGTCGGCTCGAGCTGCCGCTTGCAGGACGGTTTCGCCGTCTTCGAACGACAGCTCGTTGCCGTCGATCACTACGAACTTTTCAGTGCCCGCCATGGTCCGATCCTCTCTGGAAACCTCTGCGGTGGTGCCCGGTGACCGCAACGTGTCCGGTGACGCGTCGGGTAACCGCAATGCGTCCGGTGACCGCAACGCCTATGAGTCACCAGGATCATAACATTCCCGGCCTTGGTTGTTAGGACTCCAGCTGCCGATAGGACTCCAGCTGTTTGAGAACTTTGCGAGCGATCGGTGAGGAGCGAAAGAGATAGATCTCACCGGGGAGTTCGTCGAGCGCTTCTCGACCGGCAGCGAGCTGTTTCGACAGCGCCAAGATCAGATTCTTCGGGCCGTGACGGCGCAGAAGCTCGAGGCGGGAGGCGACCGCACCCTTATTCCAGAAACCGAAGACTTCCATGTAGACCGTCACGCCAGCAGCATGTTCGAACTTATAGTCGGGCACCAGCACGCCGCGACCCCCGAGGTCGATCAGCTCCGCGTCCGTCGAGAGCCGCCAATCGGAGTCCAGTTTGGCGAATTGCTCCGGTAGCCAGGTGAGCGCTTCCGGTTGCCACTGGCCGGTGAGCCGAGTGTAGGGCTGGAGCCCTTTGGCAGGTGACAAGCGAAAGGCCAACTCGCGACGCTTCTTGCCCCACAACAAGCTCGCGGTGAGCGACCAGCGTTCGAAGTGCAGCAGAGTGGGCAAGAAGCTGGCCATCTGAAGACCGTAACGGCCGCTGGATTTGAAGACCGACAGCGGGCCGTCCAGACGGATCAAGTAACCCGAGTCCGCATCGCCTTCGACGCGATGCATCAACTGAAAGAACTTGATCTTGCGAAACAGTTCACGGTGTTGGCGGATGTCTCCGCCGTCGATTCGGATCTCGAGCTCGGTGGCTTTATAGAGGACACCTTGGGCTAGCGCGACGTTGTAGCGCTCCAGCAACCAAGTCGCGCGGCAGCGTTGCCACTCGACGAGGATCTGCTCATCTTTGAGGTCGGCATAGAGGCCGCGCTCGAGATCTCGAGGCTCGATCTCGAGGCGCCCCGCGACATCCTCAAGCACGCCATCGCGGTCGAGGATCTGATCGGTGGCAGGACGAGGCGTCTCGCGGTAGGCAGCCGCCGCGGCGGTGAAAACCTCGCGGCGCAGCTCGACCGGCTCGATCTCAGATTCCGTGTCGAAGGTGGAGCGGTCGAGCAGCAGCTTGGCAAGGGCTCGGTGGAGCAAGAACTCGGTCCCGGTACCCAGCAGCTCTCGCAGCTCGTGGTCGAGCTCGTGACGCGGCCGCCCTTCGTGCTCGGCAAAAATATCGATCAGCTCACCGGCGAGAGCCAGGTGGCTCTCGTCAGTGGCGTCGATATATCGCGGGCGAACCTCTTTGCGGTAGACCCGGGCTTGAATCAGGTCGGCGGTCAGCACTCCTCGAGTCTACCGCTCGACGCCGAGTCTGCGTGTTGCATTCGGAGGCTGTTGTCTCCGCCGACGGGCGCCGTCACGGCGCAGCTTTAGTTGTCTTCGGTCGCCTTGGCAGGTGTGGCGTTGACCTCGAAGCTCCACGACTCGTCCATCTGCCAGCTGTCGTTGACGTAGAACGACTCAGTGTCGGATTCGTCGTCGGCCATCAGTCGCCAGCTGGCTGTGGCGCCGCCCCACCAACCGACCTCGCCTCGGAATTCGGAGGCATCTTCGCTCTCGGTGTCGACGATGAGATCGTGAGCGTAGATGGTGAACTCGGTCCCGGCTTGATGGTTGATCGCCAGGCGGATGTCGTCAAAGAGATCTGAACCGAAGGCGGCCTCCTGTTGGGGGTTGGCTTCGTCGTCAAGGGGGGGCTCGTCCGCCAGCATCGGGGTAGCCAGAAGCAGCATCGCCAACAGCATCGCGGTCTTGGTCATCATTTTCATTAGACTCTCCTTGATCTCCGAATACGGGCTATCCGAACCGCAGGTTGCAGGTCCCAGACAGCGCTGAACCCTGCTTAATGTACCTTAGCAGATGGAATTTGGCGTTGAGAACGTCGGATGACGCAACGCATGAGTTGTGGGACTAACGGCTCTCCGCTCAGCGTCACCGAGTCTTTTCCCGGATGCGTTTGAGATTCAGGGTTGCGATCGGATCTTGAGGCCATCGCGCCAAGAGCTGGAGCAGAAGCCCTTCGGCTTCGCTAAGACGATCGGTGAACATCAGCAGGAGCGCCAGACCATTGAGCGCTGATCGATGGCCCGGAGACCGCTCAAGAACTTGGCGGAAGTCTGCTTCCGCCGCCGCGAGATCTTGGACAGCCAGCCGAGCGGAGGCTCTTAGATAGATTGCTTCGGTGTGGTCGGGGAACCGAGCCACCAGTTGCTCGGCCTTGCGAAGCGCTTCGGCGTCCCGCCTGAGATCGATCAAGAGCCGCACTTCGAGCAGCAGGGCTGACGTGTTCAGGGACGTGACCCGTTGAACCTGACGCAACTTGGCCAGCGCCTCTTGCGATCGACCGGAACTGGCGAGGTCCGCCGCCTCCTGAAGCAGACGCTCGACGCGAGCCGCGTCTGTCATTCGGGCATTGCGCTGACGTTCGCTCAACTCCTGAGCTCGACTCAAGGCCGCGTAGGCTTCCTCCGGGCGGTCGAGCTCGACCAGGACTTTGCCTAGCCGTTCCCAACCTTGAGGCTGCGATGGTTCCAGACGAGTGACCCGCTCAAGATGGGGTAGCGCGCTCTGCAACATCTCAAGGCCCAGCAGAGCGCTGGCATAGGTTGCCGCCACCTCAGACGCGAGCTCCGGATCCTCGCGCTCCATGACGTCGGCGGCGTCGCCGGTGGCCACGGGCTCGAGCCATCGGATGGCCTGCTCGTGGGCTCCCGCCTCGGCTCGCAATCTGGCCAGCTGGATTGCGGCCCGTGATCGCGGGGCCAGCTCGGCTGAGCGCAAAAGATAGGTTTCGCCTTCAGCCGTGCGCCCCAGGTCGTGAAGGGATCGCGCGACGTTGAAGAATACGACCGGATCCGGCCTATCGCTTTCAGTCAAGGGCAGGAGCATCTCGAGCGCGTCCGCCGGACGTCCGGTCGACAAATAAAGGGCGCCTAGCAACTCTCGAGCGACGGCTGGTGCCGCTGGATCGATCAGGAGCGACTCGAGCTCTCGAATCGCGCCCGCGTCATCGCCCTGACTCGCCAGGATTCGAGCTTGCTCGACCGCGGCTGGCAGAGAATCCTGAGCGGCGCTCCAAAAGACGAGGCTACTCAGGAACACAGCGACGAGGAGCAGTTTCATCAGATGATTCTGCGATACTTAAAGCAGGACCAGCAACCAAGAATCTCTAGGGCATTCCAGATGCTGACTTCCCCGATTGTTCTTAGGGCGCCATATCCGCGACGTCTACTCTTCGCGGCGATCGTGTTCTGCCTGCCGCTGATCTCACTGCCGGTTGTGGCCAAGCCGGAGACTCGGATACGGGTCCAAATCCCTGAAGACATGGGGACCGACTCTTTGCCCGAACGCCGTACCGCCCAGTTCGAGACACTGGCCCGCTCGAAGGTTTTTCATGGGTTTCAGTTTTCCGACCGTCGGCAAGCCAGCGGCATCACGTTCCACCACCGGATCGTCGACGACGCCGGTCGTCATTACAAGATGGTCCACTACGATCACGGCAATGGTCTGGCGGCCGCGGACGTCGATGGCGATGGCTGGGTCGACTTTTATTTCACCAGCCAGCTGGGGCCGAACGAGTTGTGGCGTAGCGTTGGCGAGGGGCGTTTTGAGAACGTGACAGAACGGGCTGGCGTCGCGCTCGAAGAGCGCGTCAGCGTTTCTGCGTCGTTCGCTGACGTCGACAACGATGGTGATCCGGATCTCTTCGTGACCACCGTCCGCATGGGCAATGCACTGTTTGAGAATGATGGGACAGGCCGCTTTCGGGACGTCACGGCGACCGCGGGGTTGGACTACAGCGGCCACTCCTCCAGCGGGCTGTTCTTCGACTATGACAATGACGGTTGGCTCGATCTGCTACTCCTGAACGTCGGTGTCTACACCACCGACACACATGGGCAGGGGGGCTACTTCGTTGGCGTCGACAATGCCTTCTCCGGTCAGCTGTTTCCGGAGCGTTCGGAGCGAAGCATTCTCTACCGAAATCTGGGGCAGGGCCGTTTTGAGGACGTGTCGAAAAAGGCCCTCTTGATCGATCGATCCTGGAGCGGCGACGCCACCGCGGCGGACTTTAATCGCGACGGTTTTCAGGATCTCTACGTGCTCAACATGCAGGGTCCGGACCACTACTATCAAAACGTCAGGGGGCGTTTCTTTGTCGACAAGACGGCGGATCTCTTCCCGAAGACGCCGCCCGGCACCATGGGCGTCAAAGCGTTCGACTGGAACGGCGATGGTCTGCTCGATCTCTTCCTGACCGATATGCACGCCGATATGAACGAAGAAATCGGACCGGAACGGGAGAAGAAAAAGGCGCGGAAACCGGCTGGAGCGACGGCCGAGGAGGTGGCTCAGAGCATCCTTGGCAACGCTTTCTGGCAAGCGACCGGCGATGGCTTTCACGAGATTTCCGACCGCATCGGTGCTGAGAATTACTGGCCTTGGGGTCTCAGCGTCGACGATTTGAACGCCGATGGCTGGGACGACGCCTTCATCGCCTCGAGCATGAACTACCCCTTCCGCTACGGTTTGAACTCCCTCCTACTCAACGATCGGGGGCAATCCTGGCTCGATAGCGAGCTGGTGCTCGGTGTCGAGCCACGCTCGGGAAGCTTGATCAAGCCTTGGTTTGATGTGGACTGCCCGGCGCGTTCCGTCGACAAAAAGCAGGATCCTTCGAAGCCTGTCGATCCGTTGACCCGCGGAGCCGAACCTTGCCGTGGCCACAGCGGCCCGATCACCGTCATGGCGGCCCGCGGAACGCGCTCTTCGGTGATCTTCGATCTCGAAGGGGACGGCGATCTGGACATCGTCACCAACGAATTCTTCGACCAGCCGCAGATTCTGGTCAGCGATCTGTCGGTGAAAACACGGGTCCAGTATCTAAAGGTGAAGCTGATCGGTACGGTCTCCAATCGGGATGGCTTGGGGGCGCGAGTGACGGTCACCGCTGGCGGCCGATCCAGGCTCAAGGTCCACGACGGCAAGTCGGGTTACTTGTCGCAAAGCTCGCTGCCGCTTTACTTTGGACTGGGTGATGCGAAGCAGGTCGAGCGGATCGACGTGCAATGGCCGTCAGGTCGCGCGCAAAGCGTCGAAAGGCCGGGGATCAATCGCCAGATCGGAATCGTCGAACCGGAAGAGTAGGGCGCCAAGGTGCACTGTGCATCCTACGGTTCTGAGGTCGTGACCTTGACAATCTCTTCCCCTGACGCCGCAACCCATGCCTCGCCGTTTTCGAACACTTGAAGTGTTGCTTTGAGCTCAGCGACGGGCGAAGAATCGCCTTGAGCTTGAGCGATAACTTCCTGCTGAAGCTGGATCGCACGTTCGAGATCGCCCTTGGCGGCATAGGCCATCGCCAAGGTTTCGCGGATCCGAAGGTCTTCCCGCGCTGCGACCAAACGTTCGGCGATGACGACTGCCAGGGCGCCATCGCGAGCTCGCGGATCTGGCGAAGTTGCTAACAGCCGCGCCTGGACGTGGGCCAGGTGGGCGTCCCGAGGGAAGAGTCGAAGCGCCTCTTGGAGACGCAGCCGCGCTTCGCCATAGCGTGCGCTCAAGAGTAGAGCGATGATCTCCCCTCGACGGGCTGCGCCGTGTCGCGGCGCCTCCTCGATCAGGCGTTGGTATTCGCGGAGCGCCGGCTTGAATTGGCCCAGGGCCGTCAGGGCGCTCGCCAGTTCGTAGCGCGTTGAGGTCTGGCGCGGATCGAGGCTCAAGGCTTGACGCAAGAGCACCACCGCCTCCTGGGGGCGACCCTGGGCCAGGTGCTGTTGAGCGTCGACCACCTTCAAGCGTGCTCGCTCGGTGGGATCGCCGACGATTCGGGCGGCGGCGTTCCGTTGCTCCTCACCTCCTTCGAGTCTCAGGAAGTCGAGCGCTGCGGCGTAGCGCAAGCGCAGCCGTGCGTCTTCTGGGTCGGCGACGATCGCGCGTTCGAAGTCAGCGATGGCGTCGGCGGAAAGGCCGAGGTTGACCCGCGTACTCGCTCGGCTCAGGTAAAGCTCCGCGGCATGTTCAGGATGAGCAGCAATCAGAAGATCCCAATGGGGCAGGGCGTCCTCAAAGCGTCCGACTCGCGCCAGAGCGTTGGCCAGCTTGCGGCGAACGTCACCCGGATCGGGTGCTAATTCCAGCGATCGCTCGAAGGCTTCGATCGCTTCGTCGTCGCGTCCGGCGAGGGCCACCAGACCTCCTAATAGACGGAAGATCTCGGCCCGTTCCCGGCGGTCTTTTTCCGCGTCGCGGGTCGTGGCCTTGATCGATGCCGTTTCGAGGTAAGCGATCGCCCCCTCCAGATCGCCGAGATGCTCTATCGCGTAGCTGAGCCCGCGATAGGCAGTGAAGCTTTCAGGATCCTCCACCAAGGCCCGACGGTAAATCGTGGCGGCGTTGGCATAGTCGCGAGCATTGATCGCTGCCGCGCCCTGGGTCAGGTAGAAGTGGGCACTGGCGCCGAGATTGGCCAGCGTCTCGAGCAGCGGATCCGGGACGGCGACCGGCACTTCACCGCGACGTCGCAGATGAAAGCGGGCGCGATCGAGATCACCCAAGTCACGATAAGCCTGGGCCAGAACATAGTGCAGACTGGTCGCTTCAGGCGCAAGCTCCAAGGCCTTGGTGACGTGAGCGACCGCGGCGGCCGGATCGTCAGACACAGTGGCGAGCTGGCCCAAGCCCAGATGTGCCGCGGCGGACGAAGGATCGATGGCCAAGGCGCGTTCGAAAAGCGCGCGTGCGCGCTCAGGTTGCCCGAGGGAGAGCCGGGATCGGGCCAGTCGCAGGAGAGCGGGTAAATGACCGGGCTCGAGCTCGACGACCCGCTGCAGAAGCGCCGCGGCGGTGTCCGGCCGTCCCTGGCTTTCCAGCAGATAACCGCCGAGATAGCTCCAGCGGGCGTCTTCGGGCGCCAGGATGCGAGCATTGTGAAAGCACCTGCTTGCGGCGTCGCCGAAATTGTAGGCCAGGTAGAGGAGCCCCAATTCACCGAAAGCCTCGGCTTGTGCCTTGGGGCTAGCACTCAGATCCGCGATCAGACCGTCGACGACCTTTCGTCGAGTCGAGATTTGCGTGCGCACTTGGGCGTCAGCGGTCGCGAGCTCAGGTTCGGGCACTGGCTGGAGCGCTGTTGCCGATATCGGCGGTTCGGCTTGGCTCATCGGCATTGCGGTTTGCGGTTCGGCCGACGGTCGGACCCTGCCGGCGATTTGCGGGGACGGCAAGTGATGAACTTTCTCGCCCGTTCCTTGACGCAGGGTGACGTAACGATCCGGCGAGACGTCGGTCCACTGCTCGATCGAGGTGTCGGGCCAGATGACCCTCACTGCGGAGACCCGAGGATCGTCGCCGAGGCCGAAGAGCACCCGTGAATCCTGGGCCGAGGCGTAGCTGGCGGCGACCTGGGATCGTCGCCACAGGGTCGGACGGCCATTGCGCAGCACTGCGACTCTGGCTCCGGAGATGTCGCTCTTCGAGTCCGCATGGATCAGCCGCAAGCCGAGCCAGTGACGACGGTGCCCGGCTTGATTGATCAGGATCCGCGCCGGACCGCTGTTGTTGACCACCACCGCGTCGGCATCCCCATCGTTGTCGAGGTCGCCGGCGATCAGACCGCGGCTGACCTCCGACGTTTCAAAGGCGGCGCCAGCTTCGGCGGTCACTTCACGGAAACGGCCGCCGCCGAGATTGCGAAACAGCTGATTCGGCTGATGGAGCGGAAAAGGATCGCCTTGCCTGGCTAGCGCTTCGATCCTGTTGACCGCGCCGTTGACAACCATCAGATCCAGCCAGCCGTCGTTGTCGACGTCGATCGCCGCGGTGCCGAAGGCGGTATAAGGAAGGCTGGCAGGTCCGAGGCCGGAGCTTTCGGTCACGTCGGCAAAAAGCCCTTGGCCATCGTTCGCATAGAACGTGTTGCTCTCGCCGGCGAAGTGGGTGACGAAGAGGTCGAGGTCGCCGTCGCCATCGAAGTCAGCAGCATTGACGCCCATCGATCCTTCCGCTTGGCCGCTGGCATTGACCGCACAGCCAGCCAGCAGGGCCTCGTCAACAAAGCCTTGGCCCCTACGGTTGATCCACAGGTGGTTGGCCCGACTGTCGTTGGCGACATAGAGATCGAGCCAGCCGTCACCGTTGAAGTCGGCAGCAACGGCTCCGAGCGCTGGCGCACGCGTCTTGCCGAGCCCCATCGCTTCGGTGACGTCTTCGAAAGTCACGGTGCCGTCCGTGCCAGGGCCGCGGTTTCGCCACAGTCGATCGGGCTCCGGGCGAAAGCCGTCGGGGCCGCAGTAGTCCCGACTGCCGGTCAGGTCGTGGCAGATCGGTGGATGGTCGGCCGGATAGTGCACATAGTTGCCGAGGTAGAGGTCGAGCCAACCATCGCGGTCGTAGTCGAAGAAGACCGCCGGCACGCTCATGCGTGAATCGTCGACGCCGGCTTCGGCGGTGACGTCTTCGAAAGTGCCGTTACCGGTTCCGCGCAGCATTTGATTCGGACCATAGTTGGTGACGTAGAGATCGAGCCAGCCATCGTTGTCATAGTCGCCGACGGTCACTCCTAGCCCATAGCCGTCGGCGGCCAGTCCGCTTTCCGCCGTGATGTCGGTGAAGCCGAGAGTCCCGGTCTCGACCAGATCGTTGCGGTAGAGCCGATCCTGGAGCGGCAAGGGGTGTTGCGGTGGAAAGGTCGCCTCGTCGACCGTTTTGCCTTCGCCCAGCATGCGGCCCTGCACCAGATAAAGATCGAGATCGCCGTCGCGGTCGACGTCGAGCAGCGCGCCGCCCGGCGCCATCTCTTCGACGATCGAATACTCGCCAGACATGCCGTTGAAGTGGACGAAGTCGAGCCCGAGCTCGGTCGTTCGCTCGACAAAGAGACCGGTCGGCGGCTCAACGGTGGTCTCGACCGCTTGAAAAGGCGACGGCTCCTGGGCCCTGCCGCAGGCGACGAGCAGCAGCAAAAGCTGGCTCAGGGGGAAGATAAGTCTCATCGGGCTAATATGGGCGGTTGGGAGATATAACGACTGGCGTTACATGACGTGTCGCGTTATGCTCGGTCAATGATCCGGTCCTTCGCCGATCGGGAAACGGAAAAGGTCTGGCAGGGCCAATTCTCGAAACGATTGTCGCAAGGCATTCAGCATGTCGCCCGGCGAAAGCTTCGCATGCTCAACAACGCAGTGACCTTGGCGGATCTCAAAGCGCCGCCAGCGAATCGACTGGAAGCGTTGCGAAAGGATCGCGCCGGGCAACATAGCATCCGTATCAATAAGCAGTGGTGGGTCTGCTTTCGTTGGCAAGGAAGCGACGCTCACTTGGTTGAAATCGCCGACTATCACTGAAGCATGGACGGGTTATCCAATATCCATCCAGGAGAGATCCTGATCGAAGAGTTCTTGAAGCCACTGAGCTTGAGTCAGAATCGACTCGCCCGGGATCTGGGGGTACCGCCGCGCAGAATCAACGAGATTGTTCTGGGCAAGCGATCGGTGACCGCGGATACGGCGCTCCGTCTTGGCCGCTACTTCGAGACCTCGGAGAAGTTTTGGCTTGGCCTGCAAGCCGACTACGATCTTGAAGAAGCTCGCCGCCGATTGGGTGATCGTTTGACGAGGGAAGTCATGCCCCGTCCGACCGCATAATTTGGCCCACTGAAAGGCCTCTCCCGTCGGATCGAAGGGAGATGATCTGAATAGGGTGGATAGCGCCTACGTAGTCTAGGGCAGAGGATCGACCGGGGAAGAATCTGTGACATGAATGAACTCCTAGCTGCCGCCTTTCAGATGCCGACCGTGATCTTCAGCACCCTTTTGGGGCTGGCGATGGCGTACTGGCTGTTGGTCGTGTTTGGCCTTTTCGATCTTGGCATTTTCGAAGGCTTGTTCGAAGGCGCTGTCGAGGGCTCCATCGAAGGTGCGGCGGAAGGCGTCGCTGAGGGCATGGCAGAGGGCGTCGCCGAAGGCATGGCAGAGGGCGTCGCCGACAGTGCTAGTGAAGCGGCGCTGGCGGGCCGCCCGGGTTGCCTCGGGCTGTTGGCGATCGGCGAGGTGCCGGTATCGATCAGCGGGACGCTGTTGATCGTCTTCGGATGGATTTTTTCGATGGGCGGCTCGGCGCTTCTCACTCAGATGGCCATCGGTGGCGCGGCGATCGCTGCTGGGCTCGGGGTCGTCGCTTTCGTGTTGTCCTTGGGGGCGACGTCACTGGCGACACGGCCGCTCAAGAAACTGTTCCGTATGGCACCGGTGACCGCCAGCCGGGATCTGATCAAGCGGATTTGCAAGCTCACCACCCTGCGGGTCGACGAGAAGTTCGGCCAGGCCGAGGTCGAAGACGACGGCGCCGCTCTGCTGGTTCAGGTCCGGTGCCGGACTGAGAATGACATGACTCGCGGCGATCGGGGAATCATCTACGAGTACGACTCCGCGCGCGAGGTTTTTTGGATTGCTCCGTTGGATAAAGATCTGTCGGAGACTTACAAAGCTCAGGGTGCGTCCGCACGGTAATGTCCGCTGCGGGCCGAATGAGGCTTCAGAGGAGAAAGCATGAACATAGGCATCGTCAAGGTTGAGCAAGGCAAGGCCCTGATCCGCAGCAACGTCTTCTCCGGACAGGTCCAGGTCAGCTTCACCGGTGGCTTTGTGTGGCCGGTCGTTCACAAGGCCGAGATCATGGACATCTCGGTCAAGACCATCGAGCTCGACCGCAGCGGTTCTGACGGTTTGATCTGTCGCGACAACATTCGTGCCGACATCAAGATCACTTTCTTCGTGCGGGTCAACAAGACCGAGAACGACGTCATCAAGGTCGCCCAGTCGATCGGATGCGAACGGGCTTCGGATAAAAATACCCTCGAAGAACTTTTTATCGCCAAGTTCTCTGAAGCGCTGAAGACCGCGGGCAAACAGCTTGACTTTGTCGATCTCTACACCCAGCGGGAACAGTTTCGCGACCAGATCATTCAGGTCATTGGCACAGATCTCAACGGCTATTCTCTCGAAGACTGCGCTCTCGATTATCTCGAGCAGACGCCCATGACCGAGCTCGATGAGTTCAACATCCTCGACGCCCAGGGCATTCGCAAAATTACCGAGCTGACCGCCGTCGAGCACGTCAAGACCAACGAGTATCAGAACAACGAGAAGAAGCTGATCAAGAAGCAGGACGTCGAGGCCACCGAGGCGATCCTCGAGCTCGATCGTCAGAAGGCCGATGCCGAAGCCAAACAGAAACGCGAAATCGACTCGGTGCGGGCGCGCGAGCAGGCTGAGACCTTGAAGATTCAAGCCGAGGAGCGGCTCAAGGCGGAGACCGCCCGCATCAAGGCCGACGAAGAGGTCGGTATCCAGGAAGAGAATAAGCAACGCCAGGTCGAGGTGGCGCAGAAGGACCGCGAGCGCGTGGTGGCGGTCAAGACCGAGCAGGTCGAGAAGGATCGTATGCTGGAGGTGATCGACCGCGAGCGCGAGACCGAGCTGCAGCGCATCGCCAAAGATAAGGAAGTCGAACAGCAGAAACGCGAGATCGCCGACGTCGTGCGCGAGCGTGTGGCGGTGGATAAGACCGTCGCTGAGCAGGAGGAAGCGATCAAGAAGCTGCGAGTGGTCGAGGAGGCCGAGCGCACCAAGCAGGCGACGATCATCACCGCTGAGGCCGAGGCTCAGGAAAAGCTGGTCAAGGACATCAAGGCAGCGGAAGCGGCGGAGAAGGCCGCTGAGCATAAAGGTCGCGAACAGCTGGTACTGGCCGAGGCCAAGCTCCAAGCCTCCGATATGCATGCCAAGGCCAAGATTCGCATGGCGGAGGGCACCCGGGCCGAACATGCGGCCACCGGCTTGGCCGACGCCGAGGTCAAAGAGGCCGACGCCGTCGCCACCGAGAAGCATGGGTTGGCCGAGGTGCGGGTCAAAGAAGCCGACGCCGTCGCCACCGAGAAAGTGGGCTTGGCGGAGGCCAGCGTCCTACGTCAGAAGGGCGTTGCCGAAGGCGACGCGATCCGTGAGCAACTCCAGGGCGAGGCTGCCGGTCTGGCGGAGAAGGCGGAGGCGATGAAGGTGCTCGACGATCAAGCCCGAGATCACGAGGAGTATCGTCTGCGGCTCGAGGCCGAGAAGGAGATCGCGCTCAAGCGCGTCGACGTCAACCGCGAGATCGCCGAAGCCCAGGCGATGGTGTTGTCCGAAGGGCTCAAGGCGGCCGACATCGATATCGTCGGCGGCGACAATGTCTTTTTCGACCGGTTGGTAGGTGCCGTCGGCATGGGCAAGGCAGTCGATGGTTTTATCGACAAGAGCGAAGCGACGCAGAAGCTCCTGGGGGATTACCTGGGAGGTGATGCAAGCCTGGCCGAAGATCTGAAAGAGGTCTTGTCGCGGCCCAAACCGTCCTCCGGCGACGTCCGCAATCTGACGTTGGCGGCGCTCCTCACTCGATTGATGACCAAGGCCGAAGGCGACCGCCAAGGCAAGCTCGAGCAGCTGATGGAAGTCGCCGAGCGCATGGGGCTCGACGAGGTCAAGGTCACAGAGCTCATGGGCTCTTGAGCCCGTGAGCCGACGACGGTGCAACACCCCGGGCTCACGCCCGAGGCTACCCGATACCGCCCTACGGGCTCCGGAGCCCGAAGGGCGCCATGAAATAGCCTGGGGTGTGAACCCCGGGAGCCGTTGGGCTTCCTGTAGGGGCGAGGCCTGCCTCGCCCTTCCGATCCAGGCGACGCAGGCGTCGCCCCTACGTTCTGATTTGGGGATTTCGCCATGACGACCGAGACCGAAGCGTCTCCAACCGACGCCATCGAGCGCGGCACCTATGAGATCTTGCTCGGTCGCCTGGCCGAGCAGGCGCGGATCCTGACCGAGAAAGCCGAACGTCTCAACGCCGAGCGTCTCGAGATCTTCGGCGGTACTGAAATGACGGTGGTCGGCAACGAGCGCATTCGCACCGCCAACAACTGTGTGCCACGGGATATTCGGCCGGCCGGTGAGACCTTGCTGTTCGGCTATAACGTTTTTATCGGGCTCAAGACGGAAACCCAGGTGGAAGACGTCTTGAGTCTGCATCACTTCAAGGAGCGCGGCGGCAAGAACCCCGGGTTCGCCTTCGATGTGGTGGCGGCCGACGCGCCCGAGAATTTCCTGGCCGACCCGACGTTTGTCAAGGATTTCAAGGAACTCTATAAGTATTACAAAGACACCCGTCTGCTCCAGCTGAGGCGACTGGACGGTCGACGGCTGGCGGTCTTTCAGACCGGGGCATCTCTCCACGACATCAAGGTTTTTCGCTGGGCGGTCGATCCCGACGGCCGGGTGACTTATATCGATAATCGTGGGGAACGGGATCACACCTTCCCGCCCTCCCACGGTTTCGAATGGACCGCCACCGGCCGTGAGCATCACGTTCAAGGGCGTCACCCCCACGTCAGCGTGCTCGACGAAGTTTTTGTCGAAACCGTGGGCGGCGATCTGACGGTCAAGGTCGAAGACAACACCGGCGACGGCCTCGGGATTTATCGTGAGCTGGTCGACGATGCCGACCAGAGCCTTGACGACGCTGAGATTCACTACGCCAAAGTCGGCACCCTCATCCTGCTCAAGATCCAGCCCTACAACGAGGCCGAGTGGCGCTACCTGGTGTTCAACACTCGTAACCATCAGGTCGATCGCATCGATGCGATCGGGCAGGCCTGCGTGTTGTTGCCGGAAGACCACGGGTTGATCTTTCCCGGCGGTTATTACCTGCAGAGCGGCGAGACCAAGACCTTCGAGGGCGACGTCGCCCAGATGGAGTTCTTAGAGAGTCGGCGCTCGCCCAACGGCGAAGATGTGATCTACGTCTTCCACGAGCGCGTCACCGGCCGCAGCATCCTCCTGCCTTACAACATGATCCGCAAAGAGGTGCAGAACCCGATCCACTGTCACGGCTACAGTTTTTTCGCCGACGGCCGGCTGGTGGTCTTTCGCGCGGTGTCGGAGGAACCCACCCGGGTGCATCCGATGCAGATCTGGCAGACGCCCTTCACCAGCGAGGAGCACGCCGCCCGCGCCCCCTCCCAGGGGACGTTCCTCGAGACCGTCGGCAATGCGGACTTGGTGCGCGGGATCTCCGAAGCGCTGTCGATCCGACGCATGATCGATGCCCTGGCCGAGCCTGGGGATGGGTCGACGGCCGGCGTCGTCGGCGCCACGGGCATCGAAGATCTGATCGCCGCTTGCGTGCGTATGGCGGATTCCCACTATTGGCTCGATCGGGCCGAGGTTCAGGATATCGACGCCACCCTGGCCGAGGTGCGCTCGAACAGTGAGCTGATCCTTGATGAATTCGAGAAAGTCCAGGCCATCCAGAAGCAGGCGCGGTCAGCGGTCGAGGCCGCCGAAGCGGATCTCGATCAGCTGTTGCCGGAAATTCGCGGGGAGCAGATGGCCTCGGTCGACGTCTTTGTCGAGGCCTTGGCGCGGTTGCGTGGCCAGCGCGGCCATCTGGTGACCGTGACGGAGATGCGCTACGTCGACGCCTCCCGAGTTGCGGCGTTGGAGCAGCGCATCACTGAGGAATTCGAGGCCCTGAGCGGTCGAACCGTCGAGTTTCTGAGCGCTGAAGCGGCGCTGGCCCCCTACCATCAGAAGATCGAGGAGTTGGCCGCGGAGGCCGAAGCGATCACCAAAGCGAGCGATGCCACGCCGGTGCGGGAGCGCCTCGAGGGCATCAGCGACGGCCTTGAGCTGCTACGGGAGGTGGTGGGCGGTCTGGCGATCGAAGACGCCACCGTGCGCACCGCGATTCTGGAGTCGATCTCCGAGGTTCTGGGCGGCTTGAACCGCGCCCGAGCCTTGCTCGACGGTCGTCTCAAGTCCCTGCTCGAGACCGAGGCGTTGGCTGAGTTCGGCGCTCAGTTCAAACTCTTCAGCCAGAGCGTTGCCGGCGCTATGGCGATCGCGGACGACCCCGAGGCTTGCGATCAGCAGCTCTCGAAGCTGATGCTCCAGCTCGAGGAGCTCGAGAGCCGTTTCGGCGAGTTTGATCAGTTCGCGGGCGAGTTGGCGACCCAGCGTGAGGACGTCTATGAAGCCTTCAGCTCACGCAAACAGGCGTTGCTCGACGAGCGTCAGCGGCGTGCCGGACGCATGGTGGAAGCCGCTGGCCGCATCCTGAAAGGCATCGGTCGTCGGGTCGCAAGCTTTGCCAACAACGATGAGCTCAACACCTACTTCGTCGCCGATCCGATGGTCGCCAAGGTGCGCGATCTGGTCGGTCAGCTGCGCGAGCTGAAGGAGAGTGTGCGAGCCGATGAGCTCGAGATGCGACTCAAGGGCGCTCGCGAAGACGCTGCCCGGGCGCTGCGCGACCGGCAAGACATCTTTGAAGAAGGATCGCAAGTCATTCGCTTGGGACGTCATCGTTTCAGCGTCAACACGCAGCCCTTCGATCTCACGGTGGTGCCACGTTCAGCCGGCGAGCGTCGCGGCGAACGCACGATGGCCCTGCACTTGACCGGCACCGACTTCTATGAGGCCGTCGACGATGCGGAGTTCGCTGAGACCCGCGACTTCTGGGACCAACTGTTGGTCTCGGAGACCGAAGACGTCTACCGCGGAGAATACTTGGCAGCGTCGATGCTGGCTGACGCCGAAGAAGAGCGAGCGCTTTCCCTCCAAATCCTGCACGAAGCGACTGTGGGCGGCAGTCTGCTTGAGACGGTTCGAGAATATACGGCCGAGCGCTACGACGAGGGCTATGAGCGGGGACTGCACGACCACGACGCGGCCCGTATTCTGGAGCAGCTGCTCCACCTTTATACCACCGCGGATCTCTTGCGCTATGCTCCTCGCCCCCGCGCTTTTGGCAGCCTGTTCTGGGCCTTCTATCCCGAGCAGACCCGCCGTGCCCTCTGGCAGCGTCGAGCCCGTAGCCTCGACCGACTGCGCGCGGCGTTTGCTCGCAGTCAGGCGACGGACGACCTCTGTGCGGAGTTGGAGCAGGCGATCGGTGATTTCTTCGAAGGCGTCGGCATGGAAATCCATCAGGACGACGCCCATCTGGCGGGGCGGTATCTTTTCGAAGAGTTGGCCCGATCGCCCCAGCGTTTCGTGATCAGCGCCGAGGCCATCCGCCTGCGAGAGGCTTTTCTGTCCAGCCTGAGCGAGGCTGGGGGCCGATCGCGGTTCGACGAGGATCTACGCGAGCTCGAGGATGATCTCAAGAACCGCTACCAGCTGGCTGAAGCTTGGCTGGCGGCGTTTCTCGAGCAGTCCGCGGAGGAAGACGTCCAGGCGCTCGCTCCCGCGCTCGAAGAGGCAGCGGTTTTCTTGATCACGGAACGTCGGCTGGAGCGCGTTCCTTCGAGCGCTCGATCCACCGCCGAGGTGACGGAACTACTGGGGCAGCATGCCCGCATCCGCGAGCGCCATCTATCGCTGCGACTGTCCGAGTTCCTCGCCCGACTCACCGCTTTTCGTCAGCATCGAGTCTCCGGCTTCCGGCGTTTCCAGGAGCTTCGGCACGCCCTCCTGGAGCGGCAGCGCAAGCGTCTGCGTCTCGCCGAGTACAACCCCAAGGTGATGAGCTCCTTTGTCCGCAATCGGTTGATCGACGAGGTCTACCTGCCGATCCTGGGCGACAACCTGGCCAAGCAAATGGGTGCTCTGGGCGCTGGCAAGCGGACCGATCAGATGGGCCTTTTGCTGCTGATCTCGCCTCCGGGTTATGGCAAGACGACTCTGATGGAATACGTCGCCAACCGTCTTGGCCTGGTGTTCGTCAAAATCAACGGCCCGGCGCTCGGCCACTCGGTCACCTCCCTCGACGCCGCGGAAGCCCCCAACGCCACCGCCCGTCAGGAGGTCGACAAGATCAATTTCGCGCTCGAGATGGCCAATAACGTCCTGCTGTATCTGGACGATATCCAGCACACCCATCCCGAGTTATTGCAAAAGTTCATCTCGCTGTGTGACGCGCAGCGTCGCATCGAAGGCGTCTGGCGAGGGGAGACCTCGACCTACGATCTGCGCGGCAAGCGTTTCGCGGTCTGCATGGCCGGTAATCCCTACACCGAGTCCGGCGAGGTCTTCAAAATTCCCGACATGCTCGCTAACCGTGCCGATACCTATAACCTCGGCGACATCCTGGAAGGCAAAGATGAGCTCTTTGCTCTCTCTTACCTGGAAAACGCCCTGACCTCCAATCCAGTGCTGGCTCCGCTGACCACCCGCGAGCCCGGTGACGTCTACCAGCTGGTGCGCATGGCCGCTGGCGAGGAAATCCCTCCGGATCAGCTGGCCCACGGTTATTCCGCGGTCGAGCTGGAGGAGATCCTGAACGTTTTGCGCAAGCTGTTGCGGGTGCAGCAAGTACTCCTGGCGGTCAACCAGCAGTACATCTATTCTGCCTCCCAGGACGACGCCTACCGCACCGAGCCGCCATTTCAGCTCCAGGGCAGCTACCGCAACATGAACAAGCTGGCCGAAAAGATCGTGCCGGTGATGAACGACGCCGAGCTCGAGGCGTTGATCGACGATCACTACTTGGGCGAAGCTCAGACGTTGACCACCGGCACCGAGCACAACCTGCTGAAGCTTGCTGAGCTGCGCGGCACGATGAGTGACGAGCAGGCCGAGCGCTGGGCCGAGATCAAGCGCGGCTTCGCCCGCGTCCAGGTCATGGGCGGCGCGGAAGACGACCCGGCGGTGCGTCTGATCGGTCAGCTCGGCCAGATGTCCGATCGGCTGCAGGACATCGGCTCGATCATTACCGCCGCGGGTGAGGCGGCGCGGGTGTCGTCGGAGGTTGAGTCGCCCGAAGAGACCTCCTCCCCGGAGCTTGGAGAAAGTCTGAAAGGGGCACTCGGGCCTTACCTCGAGACCTTGCAGCACAATCTTCAGGCCTTGGCTGCACAGACCGCCCAGGCGACGGCCGTGCAAGAGACGGAACGATCGGCCTCGGCGGAGACAGGGGAAGTGACTGCAGCGGTCAGCGAACGGCTCGACGGCATCATCACCCGCCTCGGTGAGTTGTGCCAGGCGGTCTCAACGCCGGTGGTGGCCGGCGTCGCTCCGGCCGCACCGTCAGCCGCGACCTCCGCTCCGCAGGCCGACCTTTCTCCCTACCTCGACCAGCTCAATGCCACCCTGGCGGGTCTCGCCAGCGCGGCACCGCGCAGTACCCAGATCGTCCAGACCCTGGGCTCCGGGGTCCACGACGTCCTGGCCCAGCTCGCCACCGTCGTAGGTGACAACCTGATGCCCGCGGTGCAGGGGATCGGGCGTCGCCTCAAACAAGCCGAGAGCGGGGCGGATCGCGGGCTCACTCAGCAGCTCGACCGTACGCTGAAGAGCCTGGACATGATGAAGGATCTGGTGGCGTCGTTGCGCAAGATCGATATGTCGGAGCTGACGGTCAAGGCACTGGAGACCGGGGACGGCCAGGCATAGACGGCCGGGACAGAGAGAGCCTGCCATAGACTCAGGCGATGCGAGTCGCCCTCCCGATCCTGTGGCTCTCTCTCTTGCTTTCCGCTGGATGCTCATGGGAGACCCTGCATCCCATCGAGCCTGGATCGCCGGCAGCCGACTATGTCCTCGAGCTCAAGAGAAGCGGTTGGCTTTACGGCGAAGAAAGAGAGGACGCCCCGGATGGCAGTGCCAGTATCGCGCTCGAATCCCATCGAGGCAAAGTGTTTCCGGGTCGCACCGGGCGTCACACGGTCTGGCTCGAGCCGCGCGCTGCTGAACGCCGACGTCTGTTTTCGATCTGGGAAGGCGATCCAGGTTCCGGGCTCTCTTTCTGGATCCGATGGTCATCTGACTCCCGAGCCCTCCTGATCAACGGTTGGGGGCGACTCCGCGACGCGCCGGAGGATCTCGAGGTCGTTTACTTGGTGGAGCCAGACGAGCTTTGGCAGCTGCGAGCGTTCGAAGGTTCGTTGGGTGAGGCGATGCAAGCCGCAGCCCATTCCGATCCAGTGATCGCTTTCCCCGCCCTCGCGGCGCTCGGTCGCTCAGAGGATCCAGCCGCGACGTGGATTCTGAAAGACACGGCGACACATCCTGAGCCGACCTGGCGTCGCCTCGCGATGGAAGCCCTACTCTCTCATTCCCGGCGCCTCTCGTCAGAGAATCGAGAACTGGCAGCCAGCGCGGCGGGCACCGTCTTGTTCTCCGAGGCTCCCGCCCGCCTCAGGAGACGGGCACTGTCCACCTGGGTCAGGGCCAAGGGACGTGCCGGCTTGCTCCGAGTCGCGGAGTGGCTGCCCCGTGAGCAAGACTCCGCTTTTCTCGACGAGTTGAGGCGTTACCTCGCTGAGAAGCCTTGGCCAGAGGCACGCGAAGTCGAGGCTGCGTTGGACCAGCTCGGATCACCTGAAGCGATCGTCGAATCACACTAGTCGGTCGACCCCCTTCCAGTCTCTGGCAGCTGCTGGCGGGCGAGGGCCCGTTGGCCAAGCCTCGCTCATTCGACATAAAATGCAGCAGCGGCGAGGCGCCGCATCTGGAAACGCACACGCGAGATCAGAACCATGCAAGCGGTCTTCACCACAGAATCGACACCCCTCGAGCTGGCCAGCTTTACGGTAGACCAGTATCACCGGATGCTAAAGACCGGTATCTTGAAAGATGGTGAGCCGATCGAGCTGCTCGACGGTTTGCTTGTCTTCAAAGATCGAGGGCCTGCGATGACCTTGAGCCCCAAGCACCGCTTCACCGTGAGCCTATTGATGCGCTTGGCTCCTCGCATCGAAGCTTCAGACGCCCATCTCGAGCTGCAGAGTCCAATCACTCTTGCTCCTGATAACGAACCCGAACCCGACGGGATGATCGTTCGTGGGCGTCTCGAAGACTACGCCGATCATCACCCCGGTCCGGAAGACGTATCGTGTGTGATCGAGGTGTCCGAGACTTCACTGCGACGTGATCGCACCACCAAGCAGCGGATCTACGCCAAGGCCGGCATTTCCCAGTACATGATCCTCAACCTGGTCGATCGGCGCATCGAGGTCCGCGAAGGCCCGATCCAGAGCGCCGCGCGATATCGCACGACCCGCGTTCTTGGGCGAGATGAGCAGGTTTCGCTGAGGCTCCCGAGTGGTCAGGCGATAGAGGTCGCGGGCGACGAGATCCTGCCGTAGATGATCTTCTCCGGGCGTAAAGCACCTGCCCTCCCGATCCTGTAGGCATCGCGAACGTTTTCTTCCAACTCAGCCAAGGTCTCGCCTTGACTGAAGACGCCCGGCACCTCGCGGAGCCTACCAACGTACCAGCCATCATCAGGCCAGTATTCCAGGGTCAAGGGTCGTGTCATGACCTGCTCATCTCCTGTCCGTAGTCGATACCTCGACCAGCCGCGATCTCGTCTCGGACCTATTTTTATCGAGGCTTTGCCTCAGACACCGAAGTCCACCTCGGTGGCTAGAGAAGTCGAAAACTTGACTCAAGATTCAAGAATTCGACTCCTCTAGGGCAGCCAGCATACCACGGCCTGACCCCGCCCGCTCGGCTCACCCACCGAGTCGGTCGCCCTCGGCGACGCATGGGTCCCTAGCAGGCCGGAGCCTGTTCGGCACCTCTCCAGATCTTCCATCCAAGAAATGTTTGGCAGTGTTTTCCCATAGATGTCGTCTATGAAGTGCGAAGTTCATCCTCAACCGGCGGGTCCGAAGCTTGGGAGTAGCTAAGGAAGATCGATCACAGAGCCGGACCACACCAAACCAGAAAGGAATTTGACATGAACAAGCACCTCCGTTTTCAAATGCCCCGACTTTGGCTCCTGGGTTGTTTTCTGCTCGTTATCGGGCTGGCTGCGGCCAGTGTTTCGGCTGCCGGCGGTGGTGGCGGTGGCGGTTATACGGAATGGACCTATTACGCCGAGCCTTCGCACACCACGGTCGTCGGCGGGCGGACCCTCATCATTCCCTTTGGCGATTGGAGCTGGGGCCAAACGACGCAGTATTGCGACATCGTCACCTGTCCGGCGGTAGGCCCTTGTGACATCGAATCTAGCAACAACTGCTGATCTTGACTTGGGATGAGTCGGTCCGAGCCGTCTGACGCTCCAGCTGTGGGCATTCCGGAGCCCCAGCTCCCGGTGCCTGGGTGCCTCGGTTTGGGCGTCTGACGTTTCGGTTTGGGCGCTTGGCGCCCCGGTTTGGGGCGCTTGGCGTCCCCGGTGAATGATCTGCTTTGAGGGCGGCTAGCGGACGGCGCCGTGGCTGCCTGTTTGACGGACTCCGGCCTGCAACTTTGTAGGCTAGGGTCCGTATCTTGCGTTGAATCTTGATTTTCTGCGACGATGAGTGGCGCCACGGCGTACTCCCATCGATTGGGATCCGGATGTTCAAAACGGAATGAGTCGCTCGGAGGATCAGGCGGCGCCTCTGCGCAGCCAAGGGTGGGCGGCTGAAGATTCGACCGCCCAAGAAGTCTATCGGCGCCTACAAGCGGCGGCGAAGAGGCACTTAGGGGCGGTGCGCTCGCCCCATACCTTGGAGCCCGGCGAACTGGTCCATGAGGTGTGGATGCGGCTGCAACGCGCACCGGACCGGTCGATCGACCGAGCGGCCTTCTTCGCCATCGCTTCTACGACCATGCGGCGTGTCTTGCTCGACTATGAGAAGCATCGCAGTCGAGCCAAACGCGGCGGACCCGATCAGGATTTGGAGCTCAAACCCGACCTTCTCGGCTCCCGATCGACCCGGATCACAGTGATTGGTCTGCATCGGGCTTTGGCGCGGCTCGAAGCGAACGATCCGAGTCTCGCCCAGTTGATCGAGTTACGCTTCTTCGGCGGATTGACCGTCGACCAGGCGGCCCACGAGTTGGGCTGCTCACCCCGAACGGTGGCGCGGGAATGGATGGTGGCCAAAGCCTGGCTGAAGCGAGAGCTGCGATGAGCGACAAAGAGCGCTGGTTGCAGGCCAAGTCCATTTTCCTCGGCGCGATGAATCAGGCGACCGATCAAAGGTCGAGCTACGTCGCCGCTCAGTGCTCGGATCCGGAGCTTGAAAGTGAAGTGCGTTCCTTGCTGGACGCCGCCGAGCAGACCGGGGAGACGTGGGATGCCTCAGCGGTACCGAAGGTGAATCGAGACCTGGGGCGTGACGATCGTGTCGGGCCGTACCGCCTGCTCGACCACGTCGGCCGAGGGGGCATGAGTGACGTCTATCTCGCCGAACGGGCCGATCGTCGAGACGATCGCACCGTGGCGCTCAAGTTGCTCCACGGGCGTTGGTTGAGTCCGGAGTCACGCATTCGATTCGACAATGAGCGTCGAATCCTTTCGAGCTTGGAACATCCCTACATCGCGCGAATGTATGACGGCGGGATCAGTCGCGATGGCACGCCCTTCCTGGTCATCGAGCATGTGCAGGGGGAGCCGATCGATCGCTTCTGTACCCACGCTGGGCTATCGCTGGATGAATGCATCGAGCTTTTTCGCAAGGTTTGTGAAGCCGTCGACTTCGCGCATCGCAACCTGGTGGTCCATCGTGACCTGAAGCCGGACAACATTCTGGTCAGTGAAGATCGAGTCCCACATCTGCTCGATTTTGGCATTGCCAAGGTGCTCGACTCGACCACGGATCGCTCGATCACAAGGCAGGGGATGGCGCCGCTGACGCCGGCGTATGCCAGCCCCGAACAGATTCGAGAAGGGCCGATCACTTTCAGCTCCGACGTCTTTTCCCTGGGAATCCTGCTTTACCGTCTGCTGACCGGCGAGATGCCTCTCGGCGGCACCTGGCAAGAACGGCTTGCCGCGATCGACGCCGGGACGGTGCCGCGGCCACCGAGTCGATGTTTGCTCGAGAGTCGGGATGGCGCGGCGCAAAGCAGTGCCGAGGTCTGGGGGGCTCAGCGCCGGGCACGCCGATTGGCGGACGGGCTCGATCAGATCGTTTTGAAAGCCTTGGCGATCGAGCCGCAGGAACGTTATGCCACCGTTCGAGAGCTGTCGGACGATCTCCTCTGCTGGCAACGGGGGTTCCCGATCCAGGCTGAGATGGCGAGCTTTCGCATTCGGGCCAAGAAATTCCTGCGTCGCAACGTTCTCGGCGTGACATTAGCGGCGGTCGCGCTGTTGCTGACGGTCGTCGGCACCATCGCTTTGATGGTTTTTGCCCAGAGGGCGGCTGAGGAGCGGGGAATCGCCGATCTGGAGCGGGCCCGTGCCCAGGAAGTCACGGCTTTTTTGGTTGAGATCTTTGACCTCGAGCCGACTTCGCCGAACACGGTGCAGGGATTGAAACTGATCTTGGGCTCAGCGATCGACGAAGCGGAATCGCGATTCCAGGATCGGCCGAAGCTCCAGGCGGAGGTCTTCTCAGCCCTTGGCGAGAGTTACGCTCACCTCGGATTGCACGAGGATGCCCGGCAAGTGTTCTTGAGCTCTTTGCAGTCAGCGACGCGGGGCGGCGTCGATCGTCTCAAGATCGCCGGCACGCAGGTCCGGCTGGCCGAGTCCGAGATCCGAATTGGCAGCCTGAATGAGGCGAGGAAAAGACTCGAGGCGCTGACGCAAACCCTGACTCCGGACGAGCCGGAGGCCTGGCATCTGAGTCATGAGGCGACGCTGCAACTGGCCAGTCTACTGATGCTCACCGGGGAACAAGACGCGGGTGAGGAGCTCATCGTTCAGGCATTGGAAGCTGCGGAAAGCCGCTGGGGAGCCGACTCCGAGCCGGCGGCGATCGCCAGGATCGCGCTCGGCATTCACCGGGCGGAGATGGGCCGCAGTCAGGCCGCGGAGCGAGAGTTGGCGGTGGCCTTGGAGATCCTAGATCAGGACATGTTGGTGGACGTGACCGGCCGGCAGGCGCTACAAGCTCTGGCGACGCTGAAGCGCCGACGTGGAGATCTAGAGTCATCGACAGCTTTGCTCGAACGCATCATCGACTGGCTGGAAGCGAAGTACGGTGACGATTATTTCGAGCTCGCCGTCTACTATCGGGACCTGGCTCGCTGCCGTGCCCATCAGGGTGATGATGCCAGTGCCGAAGCGCTGTTCCGCCGCGCGCTCGAGAACGTCGTGGACGGGAGTCCGCATTTCGGCATGGTGCATCTTTCGAGCACGCAAAGCCTGGCCCGGGTGCTCGGCCGAGTCGGCAAGCTCGACGAGGCGGAGAGGTTGTCGGGCGAAGCCTTGGAGCTCACCGAGAGCATGATGGGCGCTGATCATTTCTCGCGCTCGTTCGTGTTGCAGGATATGGGGCGTTTCAAATTCCTACGAGGCGATATCGACGAAGCGATCCGGCTCCTGCGGGACGCGATCCGCATTCAACAGGCTGTCTTTCCACCGGACCATCAGTTCCTATTGACAGCGCAAGTTGACCTCGCCCGGGCGCTGCTGCAGCAGGAAGACTACCCCCAGGTGGAAGCGCTCCTCGAAGGGGCCTGGACTCAGCTTAAACCAGCACTTCAGCGGGGTGATAATCCGCCCGGCCTTGGCAACGTCCCGCTGCCGTTAGACGTCGCCAAGGCGTTCACGGAGCTCTACACAGCCTCCGGTCAGGCGCAACTGGCCGACCGATGGGCGAAAACGGCCGAGTCTCTCAGCGCTCATCGAGTCGGTGAGAGATTTACCATCTGATCTGTCTATTGCCGCTCATAGACAGCCTTGATGCTGATCATGGTTTCTTGCCCAGACGTCGGCAGGTGGGATTCCATGACTTGTTTGCCGTCTTCATTGTAGATCTCAAGACGCATGGTGACTTCCTTGCCAGCGAACGGTTGAGGAGTTCCACCGATCAGGGTTCCCTTGCCGGTCGATTCATCGATATTGCCTTTCAGGGTCGTGATGCCGGTCGAGAGATTGTCGAACGAAGTCGCCCAGTACTTGCCGGTGACGTTGTCGTAGCCGACGTGGCCGACGGCCTCGTAAGGCAAGCCCATCAGCTGGGCGGTCATGACCTCTTCTAAGACCCGGCCCCCGAGAATCATCTGGCGCTTCAGAGTTCCCGTGCCTTGAATCGGCGGTGCCGCCGGATTCACCCACGCGTAGAGTGTCACGTTCCAGGTCCCTGCTTGTTCGGCAAGGAAGGCGTGCTGGCGCCCCGGAGTCATTGCCGCCACTTCGGGGCTGAGTTGAGGCTCTTCGGCGCTCAGCGGCGCAAGGGGCCAGCAGACGATCAACAAGCAGACGACCGACAAAAACATGCTGAGCTTAGACATCATGCATCTCCAGTAAGTCCGTTTGCTCGCCTGTACGAGCCGATGCTGTCTTTATTCGCATTGGGTTCGGCTGATTTGCACGACGCTGCTACGCATTACGCGAGCGAAGCGACTGATAGGCTGAAACGTATGTCTTCGGATCACGAGGCTCCATCAGCACCCGTGGGTGAAATCGTCCTATACCAGACGGAGGACGGGCAGAGTCGGGTGGAGTGCCGCTTCGCGGGTGAGTCTCTGTGGCTGAGCCAGGCGTTGATCGCTGAGCTATATGGAGTCACGGTACCGACCGTGCTTGAGCATCTGAAGAATCTCTTTCGCGACGATGAGCTGTCGCTTGAGGCAACTATTAGGAAATTCCGAATAGTTCGCCGTGAGGGTAATCGCGAGGTGATGCGACACATCGAGCACTACAACCTCGAAGCGATCCTCGCCGTCGGCTACCGAGTGCGCTCAAATCGCGGAACGCAATTCCGAGGATTACGGCTGGATCCTAGGCTGAGGGGATTTTGACGTTATCGATCGCGGAAGGATTGTCGATCGTGAAATTTTCGACGTTATCGATCGCGGAAGGATTGTCGATCGTGAAATTTTCGTCGTTATCGATCGCGGAAGGATCGTCCACTGCGAAATTTTCGCCCTCCAGGATCACGGGTGGATCCTAGGTCGAGAGAATTTTAGAATTATCGATCGCGGAAGGATTGGCGACCATGAAAACTTTCGGAATTATCGATCGCGGAAGGATTGGCGACCGTGAAATTTTCGTCGTTATCGTTGACGGAAGGATCGGCGGTCGCAAAATCTGCCGCGTGATCGATCGCGGAAGGATCGTCCCTCCAGCGACATCGAGGTGAAACCTACGAATCTGGCAGTTCGCCACCGACGATTCGTTTGAGGCTCATCCCGCGTTCCAGTCGTTGATCTTCGGTCACGCCGTTGACGATCGCCAGCTGCGACAGCTCGATCGACGACGGGTAGCGCCGGTTGAATTCCGCCAGGGTCATGTCGCGGTCGAGACGCACGATCTCGACCCGCGCCGGCTCGACGTCGAGATAACGACGCTTGGTCAAGCGCTTGAAGCTGCCGAGGGAGCGTTCCACTTCGCGGCCGTAAGGCGACCATTTGTCATCGCGGGTGTAGGTCAGGAGTCGGAACACCTGATCGGCATGCTCAAAATGACCGGCAAGGCCGACCACCCGACGCTGCTGCTCGTTGACCGGCGTGCGAAAGTAGTTGAACCCGCGCCGCCAACCGTCGCCACGCTCGACACCGTCTTGTTCGAAGAAGGCGCGGTGGGCGGCTTCGGGAGAGTCTTCCGGCGCCAACGTCAGCACCACGAGCGCGTCTTCCTGCGGGCTGATCGCGCCCACTGCCGAGCGCTGATTGACGATCTTCCAACCCTCGGGAAAATCGAGCTGGAAGGCCATGTCAGGATGGTAGAAGGTGTTGCCGACGGTATAGCCCTCGCGCGGATTGCTGCCGAAAGTCATATTGCCGAGCTTTTCGAGATAACCGTCGCGATTGACCTTGGTGCGATTCGGATCCGGCGGCAGCTCGGCGATCTGCTGGGTGATGCGAGCCGCGCGATTGCCCGGGTCCGGATGGGTCGACATCCAGGCAGGAACGCGACCGCCGCCCTGGGCGGCGCTGACCCTTTGCAGCGTCTGGAAGACCTTGGGCATCTCGTCGGGCAAGAAGCCGTCGCGGGTCATGTAACGCAGGCCGAGATCGTCCGCTTCGCGCTCGTGATCGCGACCGAATTTGAGAAACAACAGCCCCAGGCCTTGCCCTGCCATGCCTACCAGGTCTCGATACTCCGGACCGGCGACGGCGGCACCGACCGCCAGGCCGATGCCGGCGAGTTGGGCCTTGCTCTGCTGTTCGACGCCGTGGCGGCCAGTGACGTGGCCGATCTCGTGGCCGATCACTGAGGCCAGCTCGGCCTCAGAGTTGAAGTGGGTCAGGATGCCGCGGGTCATGTAGATGTAGCCTCCCGGCAGGGCGAAAGCGTTGACGATCGGGTCGTCGATCACCCGGAAGGTCCAGGGCAGGTCGGGGCGCTCCGACTGAGCTGCCATCTCCTGGCCCAGCTCCTGCATGTAGGTCTGCCAGCCTTCGTCGGGATAAAGCCCCATCTGGGCGACGATCTGCTGGTCCGCTTGTTGACCCATGGCGATTTCTTGTTGTTCGCCGATCAGCGACAGCTGACGCTCGCCGGTGGCTGGGTTGACGGAGCAGCCGGGGGCGAAGGTGATCGTGACGGCCAGCGCCAAAATACCCAGGCGACCTTGGGTGGCGGTGAAGGTGGGCTTCTTTTTGCTCATATCGAGTTTCATGTCGAGCATCTCCTTATCCATCCGACGGCAACTCATCCAACGGCAGTGCCCCGTCTGGCGCTTCGCTCTGGGTCTTGAAATCAAAACGACCCTCATTTTCTACCGTCAAGCTCTGGCGGCCGTAGTCGCCTTGGATGTAGATCTTGGCTTTGATCCGATAGTCGGCGACGCCGCTTTCATAGATTGAGCGCACCTGGGTCGCTATGGCGAGGTTATTCAAGTGCAGCTCGACCTCTTCGGTCGCAGTACTCAGGGGCGGCACTTCCAGCCGTTGGTTGGACAGGCCTTTGCCAATGCGCCAGCCCCCCAGATAAAGATTGTACACCCCGCCCTCCACGATCAGAGGTTCCGGATTCTCGTTGCTCAGGCGCACGGTAAAGACGCCTGAGGTCTCAAATACGGTCAGATCGGTGAATCTCAGATTGACCAGCGACACATCGGGCTTGATCAGGCCGAAAGAGGTACAGCCCGAGATGAAGAGTAGGATCGTGACCAGGGACAGCCGCGAGATCGCGGGAGAGCGTAGGCAGGAGGGCATGGCATCTCCTTGTCGGCAAATTGACGATCGGACATATGCAGACGTCGGATGTCTGCGGAAATCGGACGGATTCATTAACGATACAGGCTTCAGCAAGCGGGATGCCATGCTGCCTCCGCTAGCGAGTCGAGTATTTGTCGAGGATCGTCTTGCCATCTGAAATGGGATCTTCTACGGAAGATCTCCCTACCCGGGCATGGCTCCCTACCTGAATGGGTGTTTGCATGGGCACTGAGGCGGGATAGGATGACGGGCATTCCGCAAATAGCTTGCTTGTCCCCCCTCAATTTCAACTGAAAGTCCTCTGTAAGATGGTCAAAGTCTTCGTACCCAAGGAGAGCCGCGCCGGAGAGACACGGGTCGCGGCGACGCCGGAGTCGGTGAAGAAGATGGTCGCCGCCGGCCTCGAGGTGACGGTCGAGGCCGGAGCCGGCGGCGGTTCCTACATCGCGGACGATCGCTATGAGGCGGCGGGCGCTAGCATCGCCGCGGATTGCACGTCGCTTGGAGACGCCGACGCCGTGCTCCGGGTGATCGCTCCGGACACCGAAGAAGCTGCCGAGCTCAAGGAGGGGGCGATGCTCGTCGCCCTGCTGGCACCGGCAGCCAACCTCGAGCTGGTGCGACAGCTGGCCGACGGTAAGGTCAGCTCACTGGCCATGGAGCTGGTGCCGCGCATCACTCGCGCCCAAACGATGGACGCCCTCTCGTCCCAGGCTTCGATCGCTGGTTATAAGGCGGTGCTGCTCGCGGCGGAGAAGTTAGGCAAATACTTCCCACTGCTGATGACCGCCGCCGGCACCATTCCGCCGGCCAAGGTGGTGGTGATGGGTGCCGGCGTCGCCGGCCTGCAGGCGGTGGCGACCGCCAAGCGCTTGGGGGCGGTGGTCGAAGTCTCGGACATCCGTGACGTGGTCAAGGAGCAGGTCGAGTCCCTGGGCGGCAAATTCATCGAGCTGCCGGAGCTCGAAGGCGGCGAAGGCGAAGGCGGTTACGCGCGCGAGATGACGCCCGAGTTTTTGGCCAAGCAGCGCGAGATCGTCACCCGTCACGTGCAGGCCGCAGACGTCGTGATTTGTACTGCTCTGGTGCCGGGCAAGAAAGCGCCGACGCTTCTCACCGAAGCGATGGTCCGCGGCATGAAGGCGGGTTCGGTGATCGTCGATCTGGCGGTCGAGCAAGGCGGCAACTGTGAGCTGTCGAAAGCAGGGCAGGAGGTCCGGGACGGCGACGTGCTGATCCTCGGGCCGTCGAACCTGCCGGCCGAGACGCCGATCGACGCCAGTCAGATGTACGCCCGCAATGTTTGGGCGCTGATCAAGAGTCTGCTCAAGGACGGAGCGATCGACCTCGACCCCGAAGACGAGGTGGTTGACGGCGCGCTCCTGACCCACGCTGGCGAGGTGCGTCACGTGCCGACCCGCAACGCTATGGGCTTAGGAGATTAGGCAATCATGGGACCGCTACTGATCGGAATCTACGTCTTCGTGCTGGCGATTTTCGTCGGCTTCGAGATCATCACCAAGATCCCGCCGACCCTGCATACGCCGCTGATGTCGGGCGCCAATGCTATTTCTGGCATCACCTTGGTCGGCGCCTTGCTCGCGGCACGGCACGCCGACACCGAGTGGTCCAGCCTGCTGGGGCTCGGCGCGATCATCTTCGCCACCGTCAATGTGGTCGGTGGTTTCCTGGTGACCAACCGCATGCTCGGCATGTTTGGCGGGAAGAAGAAATAAGCCGAGGACGATGAAATGAACGATAGCTTCCTGCAAACGACCGTCGTTCCGGTCCTTTACCTGCTCTCGGCGGTCCTTTTCATCCTCGGCCTCAAGGGCCTGACTCGGGTGCGCTCGGCGCAGCGTGGCAACGCCATCGCGGCGTTTGCCATGCTGATCGCGGTGGTCGCGACGCTGCTCGAGATGGGCACTTTCGATCTGCAGTGGATCCTGATCGGGCTGGTGATCGGCAGTGCCATCGGTGTGATCGCCGCGACCCGGGTGGAGATGACCTCCATGCCCGAGATGGTGGCGCTGTTCAACGGCTCCGGTGGCTTTGCCTCGACCTTGGTGGCGTCGTCGTTCATCTGGTTCAACGTCATCGAGAAAGATACCGGCCAGACGACGTCCGCCCTGGTCGGCGGAGCCAGTGCGTTGACCGCCGTCCTATCGATTTTTATCGGCACCCTGACGCTGTCGGGTAGCGTCATCGCCTTCATGAAGCTGTCGGGCAAGATGAGCGGCTCGCCGATTCTCTTGCCTGGGCGTCATGTCGCTAATCTGCTCTTGGTGGCGGGTTCCTTCGGCCTCGGCATCTACGCACTCTACGCCGTTAGCGACAGTAGCACTCTGTCGATGTTGGTCCTGGTGGTGATCGCCCTCAGCCTGATCCTCGGGGTGATGCTGGTGATCCCGATCGGCGGCGCGGACATGCCGGTGGTCATCTCGCTGCTCAACAGCTACTCCGGCTTGGCAGCGTCGGCCACTGGTTTCGTCCTGCAGAATAACGTGTTGGTGATCTCCGGCGCCCTGGTCGGTGCCTCAGGTTTGATCCTGACTCAAATCATGTGCGTGGCGATGAATCGCACATTGGCCCACGTGCTCTTCGGTGGCTTCGGGACAGATGACTCTGCCGGCGGTGGTGCGGACGACTCCGAGTACACCAACGTGCGCTCAGGCGGTGCCGAAGAAGCCGCTCTGGTGCTCGAGAACGCTGAATCGGTGGTTTTCGTGCCGGGTTATGGCTTGGCCGTGGCCCAGGCCCAGCACACGGTCAAGGAGTTGGCCAGCGAGCTCGAGCGTCGCGGTGCCCAGGTCACTTACGGTATCCATCCAGTGGCCGGGCGCATGCCTGGACACATGAATGTGCTTCTGGCCGAGGCCGACGTACCCTACGAGCAGTTGCTCGAGATGGACGTCATCAATCCCGAATTCTCGAATACCGACGTGGTGATCATCGTTGGCGCCAACGACGTCGTCAATCCCGCCGCCGACGATCCGGGCAGTCCGATTCACGGCATGCCGGTGCTCGAGGTGTGGAACGCGGCCAGCGTCATCATGATCAAGCGCAGCCTGTCCCCGGGCTTCGCCGGCATCAAGAACGCGCTCTTCGAGTACGACAACACGATGATGCTGTTCGAAGACGGCAAGAAGGCGGTGCAGGGCATCCTGACCGAGCTGAAAGAGCTTTAGGCTCGCTGGAAGAATAAGCCGTCCGGGTACGCCGCAAGGCACTTTCAATTCGCAAGGTGGGCGTCAGCCCACCACGGTCGGCACTTTGGAGCGCAGAGCAGGCAAGATGCCTGCGCTCCCAGCATTGAGGCCGATCCAGCAGGAGCGGAGGGCGCAAGGGGGTGCGAGCGGGCGCCCGGGAGCGGGCGAGGCCGCGTTTCGCCGGGTCAAAGCCCGCGACGCGGAAACGACACGCGGTCGTAGACTTCGCGGAGCGGTAGCTCACAGCCGACGGCGGTCAAGGGAATGACGGCGTCGAGATCGCTGGCTTCGGTGAAAATCCAGCTCTTGTTCGACTGGAGCACAAAATGCTCGCAGTGTGGACGATCCTGCGTTAGCAGGACGTATTCGGCGAAGGAGTTGAGGGCTCGGTAGTGCTCGAATTTCTCCCCGCGATCATAGTTCCGAGTCGTGTCGGATAACACTTCGACCAGGAGGGTGGGATTGACAATCGCTTCCGGGTCCGATTCCGCAAATTTGCGTTCACCACAGACGACCGTGATGTCAGGGTAAACGAAGCGCCGCGAAGCTTCGATCCAAACCCGAAGATCAGAAGGCAGCACTGCACAGGGACCGGACTTGAGCTGGTTGCCGAGCTCACGGATGACGTTGGCAACGATCAGGTTGTGCTGATAACTGGCGCCCGTAATGGCGAAGATCTCGCCGTCGTGGAATTCGGTCTTGGCATCCGCTTGGCGTTCGGTTGCGAGATACTCCTCGAGGGTTACACTAAGCAAAGGTTGAGTCGCCCTAAGAAACTTTTGCGAATGGTCAAGCTTCTGAAGATAGCAACAGATGCACCACCACGCGCATAGACGTCAGTCGGGCATCGAAGAGGCCCGTCAGAAGATCGCTGCAGGTCTGGCATCCTTGGATCGAGGGGAAGGCATTCCAGGTGACCAGGTCTTCGCGGAGATTGAAGCTCGCTTATCGGCTAGTACGCCAAGCTCACTCCTCCCGCAGCACGATCACCGGATCGACCCGGGTAGCTCTTAGTGCAGGTAGCAAGCATGCGGCGACGCCAACGGCAATCAGTAGCAGAGCTACCGCGGCCAGGGTTGCCGGATCGGAAGGGCTCACCTCGTAGACCAGGGAGCCAAGGGCACGGGAGGCGAAGAACGCGATAATCAGACCGCAACCGATGCCACCGATCATCAGCGTCATGCCCTGACGCAACACCAGTCGAAGGACCTGACCGCGCTGTGCCCCGAGGGCCAGGCGTACTCCGATCTCCCGTAGGCGCCGGGTGACCGAGTAGCTGATCACGCCGTAGACGCCGATCGTCGCCAAGAGCAGCGCGACCGCAGCAAAGAGCGCTAGCAGCAAGCCATTAAATCGCGGTTGGGCCACCGAGTCGTCGACGATTTGCTGCAGGGTCCGGACGCCGTAGAGCGGCAACTCGGGATCGATTCTCGCGAGTTCCGCACGCAGCGGCCCGGTGAGTAACTCGGGATTGCCATGGGTACGCAGAACCAGCGCGGTGGCGGGCATCGGCCGCTGAGCGGAAGACCAGTAGATCTCCGGGTCGGTGGCGATGGAGAGTTGCTCGTGATGGACGTCGCCGACGATGCCAACGATGGTCATCCAGGTGATGTCTTCGCCTTCCGGATCGTTGAAAGTGATGCGTCGGCCGACCGGATCCCCGCCGGGGAAGTAGCGCGCGGCCGTGCTCTGGTTGATCACCACGACCTGTGGCGCTTCGAAGTCGTCGCTGCGGGCGAAGGTGCGGCCGCGCAAGCGCGGAATGCCCATGGTCTCGAAGTAACTGTCGTTGACCACTCGGATATTCGATTGAGGTCCGGCATTAGGCTCCGGAATCTCGGTGCCTTCGATGTAGAAGGTGAGGACGAAGCCACTGCCGGTGAGCGGCATGGGGACCACCCCACCGATTCCCTCGACCGCCGGCAAGTCGATCAGACGATCGTAGAGCTGACGGTAGAAGGCCGCTCGATCGGCGTCCTCGGGATATTTGGACTCCGGCAGATCGATCCTGGCGGTTAGCGCGCTGGAAGCGTCGAAGCCCGGGTCGACGTCGAGAATGCGCACCAGGCTCTTGAGCAGCACACCGGCTCCGACCAACAGGACCATCGCCATCGCCACCTCGGCCAGCACCAGGGCGCCGCGCAGACGGCTGTCCGCGCTGCTGCCTCCCTGACCCCGGCCGCCTTCCTTGAGGCAGCCGGCGAGGTCGGTTCGCGAGCCGCGCCAAGCCGGCAACAGACCGAAGATCAGCCCGGTGACGAGTGATAGCAGGAAGGCGAACATCAAGACGCCGCCATCGATGGCAATGTCCTCGTGACGTGGGATGTTGTCGACGTTCATCGCCACCAAAAGAGCAGTACCTCGGTCCGCGAGCAAGACCCCGAGGCCACCGCCAATCAGCGCGAGTAGCAAACTGCCGGTCAGTAGCTGGCGTATCAGTCGCCAACGATCGGCCCCGAGGGCGGTTCGCAAGGCGACCTCGCGCTCGCGGGTCGCCATACGCCCGAGAAGCAGGTTAGCGACGTTGGCGCAGGCGATCAGGAGCACCAAACCAACCGCGGCCAGCAGCACCCAGACGATGCTCTGGAAATCTTCGACGATCAGCTCTTGCAGCGGCGTGGCGAGAGCCGTCCAGCCGGTATTGGAATCCGGGTAGGCTTCTTCGAGACGGGCGGCAATGGTTTTTAGATCAGCGCGCGCCTGTTCCAGGGTCACATCCTCGGCCAAGCGTCCGATCACCCCGAAGTAGTGAGCGCCGCGTTGGGTCTCTTCATAATTGACCGCCAGGGGCACGAAGAGGTCGCGGTCGATATTGAATTTCGGGGGCATCACCCCGATCACCGTATAGCTCTCGCCATTGAGCGTCAGATCTTGGCCCACGATCTCGCGATCGGCACCAAAACGCTGTTGCCAGAGTCGATGGTTGAGGACCACGACGCGCGCAGCATCGAGCTGATCATCGGTCGGAATGATCGCCCGTCCGAGGATCGGCTCAACGCCCAAAACCTGGAAGAATTCGCCGCTCACTCGGCGGCCTGACAGGCGTTCCGGCGCTTGCCCTTTGCCGGTGAGATTGAAGCTATCGCCGGTCATAGCCGAAAGGGCTTCAAAGCTGCCGTTCTGATCCCGGAAGTCCCGGTAGTTGAGCGGCGCGACGCTGAAGCGGGGTAGGCCACTTCCTGGGTTGCTCTCCATTACCACCACGAGCCGGTCAGAATCCGGATAAGCCAAGGGATTGAGCAGCACGCTCTTGGCGACCGTGAAGATCGCGGTATTGGCGCCGATGCCGAGGGCCAAGGTCAGGATCGCGACCAAGGTGAAGCCGGGGCTCTGCTTGAGTTCACGGACGGCGTATCGTAAGTCGATCCAGAAGCTGTCCATCGAATCCCCTTCCTGAGGCAGCCGTGGGAGACCGGTTGGTGGCGTCTACTTCATGTCTTCCTACTAAGACCAGACCTTCCGACGAAGGTACGCCTGACGCCGAGCTCTTGTTGCAACACGTCCCCTCCATGGCGAGAAGCTGTGAAGTAAGATGTGCCGACCATTCACGGAGGAACAATAATGCGACATCGGCCCAGCCTGCTAGCAGCGATCGTTCTGACCCTTGGCTTCTCTGCCTGCCAGCAGGAAGAGGCACCGCCACCACCACCGCCGGCCGAGCGGGTGGAGAACCCGCAAGTTGGAGTCGCGATTGCGGCCTTGCCGTCGGTGTTCCGCCTGACGTCGAACGAGGGAGCGACGCTGGAGTTGGTGCCGACGGCGGAAGGCGTCGTCGGCAACCTGAAGGTCGTTGCCGGTGAAGCGGAGACCGGTGGCATCAACCTGGTGGCGGCCGTCGAGAGTCACAAAGCTGAGATCACGGCCCGCGAAGGCGGTGAATATAAGGGGCAGCGTGAGTTGGGCTCACAGCTCGGAACCGCGTTTTATTCCCGAGGGCGTTACCCCGGCGACGATGGCGCAACGGTCGAAGAAACCGTGATCTTTCTGGTCCACCCCTGGGGCGACCGCACCCTGCAGCTGGTCTATCAGTATCCGGCTGGCGAAGACACCCAGGCTCGGATTTCGGATCATCTTTTTGCGGTGCTCGGCGAGCTGGAGTCTCTGCCGGCGCCCGCCGAAGGCGGGTGAGACGTCCGGCTGAGCAGGAAGTCTGAGGTCAACAGGTCTAGGGTCGAGGACTGTGGCAAGGATGCCGAAAGCGCCGCTCAAGCCGCGCAAGAACGTCACCTTCGAGGACGTTCTCGAGCGGCTTGACGCCCACGAGCGGCCCTACGACCGTGATTTCCTAGAGTCGGTCTACGAGTTCACCCACCTGATGCACCGCGATCAGCGGCGGCGCTCCGGCCAGCCCTACGTCACCCATCCGATCTATGTGGCTTTCATCCTGGCGGATCTGAAATTCGACCAGACCTGTGTCGCCACGGGCCTGTTGCACGATGTGTTGGAAGACACTTTGACCACCAAGGAGGTGCTCGAATCCAAGTTCGGGCACGAGGTGGCATACCTGGTCGACGGCGTCACCAAGATAGGCCGCCAGGAATACGTGCGGCGTGACGAAGCGCAGGCGGAGACTTTTCGCAAGATGATTCTGGCCTCAGCGCGCGATCTGCGGGTGATTCTGGTCAAGTTGGCGGACCGTCTGCACAACATGATGACCCTCGAGCATATGTCGCCGGAATCTCGGCGGCGGATCGCGTCCGAGACCCTCGAGATCTACGCGCCGATCGCCTTGCGACTCGGCATGTCGAAAGTCCAAGGGGATCTCGAGGATCTGGCGTTTTACTTTCGATATCCACGGCAATTCGCCGAGCTCGAGACCAAGATTCGCAAGAAGCTGAGGGTCGCCAAGAATTCGCTGCAGCGCATTGCCAAGCAACTCGCGAGCAGCCTGGAAGAGAATGGCATCGAAGCGGACATCAGCTACCGAGTGAAGCGCTATTACTCGATCTACCGCAAGCTGCGTCGGCAAGGGGTCGACATCTCCCAGCTCTACGACTATCTGGCGTTTCGCATCATTACCAAAAGCCCCAGAGATACCTATGCTGCTTTCGGTGTCGTCCATCAGACCTGGCGTCCCATTCCAGGCCGCTTCAAAGACTACGTGGCGATGCCCAAGCCGAACCTCTATCAGTCCCTGCACACGACGGTGATCGGCGAAAACGGACAACCCTTTGAAGTCCAGATCCGGACCCGCGACATGGATCTGATCGCCGAAGAAGGGATCGCCGCCCATTGGCAATATAAAGATGGGGGAGCCACCGACAGTCAGGATCCGAACATCGTCTGGTTGCGCCAACTGCTCGAGTGGCAGAAAGAGGTCAAGGATCCTCGCGAGTTCCTGTCCGCCCTCAAGATCGACCTCTATCCCGACGAAGTCTACGTCTTCTCGCCGCGCGGAGACGTCCACGCCTTTCCCCGCGGCGCAACGCCCCTCGACTTCGCTTATCGCATCCATACCGAGCTCGGTCATCGCTGCTCGGGCGCCCGGGTCAACGGCAAGCTGGTGCCACTCAAGACCCGCCTGCGCAATGGCGATATGGTCGAGATCATGACCGGCGCGGGTCGCAAACCGAGTCGCGATTGGCTCAACCTGGTGGTGACCTCCCGCGCCCGCAGCAAGATTCGACACTGGCTGAATACAGAACAGAAACGCGAGGCGCAGGCGATTGGGCGTCGTCTGTTGGAGCGAGATCTCAAAAAGTTACGGCGCAGCCCGCGCCGGGTGTTCGAGTCTGAGCGAGTGCGCGAATATTTAGAGGCGGAGGGCTTGTCGCGGATCGAAGAACTCTTCCAGCGCGTCGGTTATGGCAAGGTGCCTGTCAAGCGAGCCTTGCGGCGGATGATCGGCGAGGAGGAGATGACCAAGCCGCCGGAAGTTGGACGCCTACGGCGGGCGGTCGAGAGTTTGATGCCGGGCAGCGGTCCGGTGACCGTCAAAGGGGCTTCCGACCTGATGGCTTCGCTCGCCAAGTGCTGCGATCCGGTCCCGGGTGAGCCCTTGATCGGTTACATCACCCGCGGCCGTGGGATCTCAGTTCATTCTGAAGCCTGTCCCAATATCCACAATCTCAACTTCGATCCGGACCGTTTGATCGAGGTTGAGTGGGCCCGCCAGGTCGAGAAGGTTTATCCGGTCGCCCTGGCGATCGAAACCGAGGACCATGCAGGCATGCTCGCCAAGCTCACCGAGGTCATCGCCAAGGAGTCGTCCAATATCCGTCAATTCGAGGCGGATACGACGGACGGACGCGGCGTCATCGGCGTCGTCGTCGAGGTGCGCAATCGTCGACACCTCGACCGCCTATGCCGTGGCATCGAATCGGTCGGCGGTGTGCTACAGGTGATGCGACGAACGGGCGGTGGCGCTAAAAAACGACGGCCGCCGCAAGCTAGCGCTTGAAAGTGCCCCGGATCGGGGCATCTAATTAGGTGCTGGGCGCTTCAGTCTCGGGCTTCCAGGTGCGCATCGGCGGTTTTTGAACCTTGCCACTACGCAAGCAACGGGTGCAGACCCAGATCCGACGGGTCGCGCCGTCGATCACCGCACGCATCCGCTGCAAATTGGGCTTCCAGGTACGATTGGTGACGTTGTGAGCGTGGCTGATGCTATGCCCGCTGACCGTACCTCGATCGCATATCTCACATCTTCTAGCCATGATTTCACCTGTGTGGAAAAGCGTTGCCCCAGGAATTTGACACGGCGTAGGAGTGTGCACGCTGTGTTCCCCGGAGGGGGCGGGGCGGGAAGACGACGATCTTCTCATAGAAGTGAGGCAGATGCAAGCCGGGTGGAACTGTGTGTAGATGTCGGGTGGTTGCACAATCGCTGATAGACAGGCATAGATTCAAGGCGTTTATAGACAGAAGCGTATTTATGTTCTTGACACTATCTAGGTCGACTGCTAGGCTTCGCTCAAAGCTTTAAGGATCGGAGTTAACCTCGCATCATCATTGTCTTTTCAGGCATCGAACCCCGGCCGTGCTCGAGAGAACAACGCCCCTTCTGAGACCGTTTCAAGCCCGATTCGAAGCAGGCTCAGAAGAGGCGCGGTTACCGTCTGCGGCGGTCCGAATTTCGGTGGTTGGACACGCTCCCTTGATATCCATCCCAAGTTGAATCGTCAGAGAAAGACTTCAAGAGGCACTCAAACTTGTTCTTCGGTCGTTCCAAAGGCGTGGTCGGGCTCGATATCGGGAGCGCCACGGTCAAGCTCGTTGAGCTCAAGGAGAAGAAAGGCGGGCAGTTCATCCTCCAGCGGATCGGTGTTGAACCGTTGTCGCCGGAGGCGATTGTCGATGGGTCGATCATGGATTCATCGCTGGTGGTCGACGCCATCCAAAAGCTCAACGATCAGACGGGGGTCAAGAACACCAACTATGCGACTTCGGTCTCCGGGCACTCGGTCATCATCAAGAAGATCGAGCTGCCGGCGATGGAGCCGGATGAGCTCGCCGAGTCGATTCAATGGGAAGCTGAACAACACATCCCATTCGACATCAATGACGTGCGTCTGGACTACGTCACCCTGAGTGAAGATGATCCGGGTCTGGAGAACATGGAAGTTCTGTTGGTCGCGGTCAAACGCGAGAAGGTGAACGACTATGTCTCGGTGATCTCCCAGAGTGGCAAAAGTCCGATCCTGGTCGACGTCGATGCATTTGCGATCCAGAATGCTTATGAGCTCAATTACGACCTGGATCCGTTGAAAGTGGTCGCCTTGATCAATATGGGCGCTGGCGTCACCAACATCAACATCGTCGCCCGCGGTCAGAGTGTCTTCTGGCGGGACATTTCTTTCGGTGGCAACCAATTTACCGAGGCGCTGCAGCGCGAATTCAACCTCTCGTTTGATCAGGCGGAGTTGCTGAAACGCGGGGAGTCCGTCGGTAGCTACTCGGCGAATGACGCTCGCAAAGTGCTCGATGCGGTCTCTGCGGAGATGGCCAACGAGATCCAGAAGACGTTCGATTTTTTCAGTGCGACCTCCTCGGAAGGGCCGGTCGATGAGCTCGCTTGCTCCGGTGGCTGTGCCTTGACGCCCAATTTGCAAGAAGTGTTGCGGGAGCGCTTCGGCGTGCCGACCGAATTGCTCAATCCCTTCCGCAACGTGCAGTACAAAGAAAGTGACTTCAGCGCGGAATGGCTGCAGTCCATCGCGCCGATGCTCGCGGTCTCGGTCGGTTTGGCGATCCGCAGGGCGGGGGACTAGGGCATGATTCGCATCAACCTGCTGTCCGAAGGCCGGCGGCCGGTCGTCGCCCGCAAGACGCGGCCGAAAATCAATTTCGGCGATCAAGATCCCAGCCTCTACTTTCTGGGTGCCGGCCTGGTTCTCGGGCTTTTGATCTCGGGCGCATGGTGGATGGTCCAGAACGCGAGGATCAAAGGCAAGGATGCGGAAATTCGCGTCGCTGAGCGTGAAGTCGCCGAGCTTCGGCCGATTCTGAAAGAAGTCAATGACTTCAAAGCCAAGCAGCGAGAGCTCGAGCGCAAGATCAAGGTGATCAATGATCTCACTCTCAAGCAGCAGGGGCCGGTCCAGATCATGGATCGAGTGTCTCGGGCATTGCCCGACCTGGTATGGCTGAGAACGATGAATTTTCGCGGCCGAACGGTGGATCTGGTGGGTACCGCCTTCAACACCAACGCCATCGCGTCGTTCATCGAGAACCTCGACAAGGTTCCTGAGTTTCGAGAGCCCGACACCAAAGACATCACTCGTGGTCGCGGTGGCGGTTCGTACAACTTCCGCATTAGCTTCACGTTCGATCAGCGTGCGCAGCAGCAACCGAAGAGCGTGGAGCCGGCGGCCGACACGACGGAGGCTGCGGCCGGTACGGCGACGGCGGACGCCGCTCCCTGAGTCGGCTGGAGGAGGACGAGCGATATGGCGATCGAAACCGGATTGGAAGGCAAACCCTGGTATGTCTCCCTCGCGGTCGGTATTGCGTTATTGGCGGCCGTCATTGCAGGCTTTAAATTTGTCAAAGCCGATCAGATGAAGCGCGATTACGACAATCGGGTACGCAAGCTCCAGAACCTCGAGCGTGAGATCAACGAAGGACGGGCGGCGATGAAGAGCCTGCCGCAGTTTCGCGAAGAGGTCGACCGCCTCCAGCTGGAGCTCGACAAGCTTCTGCGCATTCTGCCGTCGCGCCGCAATACCGAAGACCTGTTGCGCCGAATTCGACGTCTGACCGAGCAGGGTGACTTCGATCTGCTGCGTTTCACTCCTCGTGGTCTGGCGCGAAGGGACTTCTACAGCGAGTGGCCGATCGGAATTTCACTCAACGGCAAATATCACAACCTGGCTCTCTTCTTCGATCGCATCCGGCGTTTCTCTCGCATCATCAACGTCGAGAATCTGAGGCTCTCCGCCATCGGCGGGCGTCATTCGTTGGCGGCTAACTTCACCATCAAGACTTTCATCTACAATCGTCCGCCCGAGGAAGCTAGCGAATGAAGAGAGCTGTGCAATGTCGCTCGTTGCTGGCGCTCGGCTTATGGCTGGCTGCCGTTTCGTCGGTGCCGCCGTTGTCAGCTCAGGACGAAGAGTTCGTCCCGGAGGAGGAAGAAACGACCGGCGAGCAAGCGGACTTCAGCGCCATCGACGATCTACTGGCGATGGATGAGGAAGTCCAGTCAGATCCGGCGATCTACTCGTATGATCCGGGTTCACGCCGTGACCCCTTCCGCTCGCTCGAGCGGCGTCGGCGGATTGCACGGGACTCAGAGAAGCGCCCCGAAGGCCCAGCGGGCCTGCTGATCGATGAGATCGCCGTCGAAGGAGTTTTCGTGCTCGACGACGGTCCGGTCGTACAGGTTCAGTCGGCCAGTCAGGAGACCAGCTTTCTCTTGCGAGTCGGGGATCAGCTGTGGGACGGAGACGTCATCAGAATCACTCTCCGCGAAGTGGTATTCAAACAATCGGTCAACGATCCGACCGCCCTCAAGCCGTTTCGTGAGGTCGTCAAGAAATTGCGGTAGGGCCGACCTCCTATCGTCGAAACGGGATCCCAGAGAGTCATCGGGAGAAAAGCATGTGGGACATGAGAGACCGAAACGGTGGCGTGCTAGGTGTTGCCGCCGTTCTCGCAGCGGTTCTGGTTCTACAGATCGGCTGTGCGTCGAGCGGGCCGGATCCGGCGGGACCGAACGCTCGACCTGAAGGAGCGGTATCCTCGACGCAGGTCAGGATGCCGGCGGAGATCCGCTCGGTTGAGCTGGTTGCCGCTGCCGGTACCGAATCTGTCGAGCTGAAAGCGGATCGGCCACTGGTCTGGACGAGCTTCCGCGACGCTGATGGCGATCTGGTCATTGAGCTCCCGAACAGCAAGCCCGCGGAATCGATTCGAGATCTCGATCCCGCCGCTGGCTTGATCGCCGGTATCGACGTCGAGTTGGTCGATGATGCGACTCGCCCTTTGACCCGTTTGGTGGTCAAGACCCGCGAGCCCAGCGAGCACTCGCTGGCTGGCGAGGGCGCGCTCCTGCGGATTCAGCTGGCGCCGGTGGGTGGCCGGTTGGCGGAGAACAACCCACCGACCGCGAAGGCGCGGCCGGCGAAGCGGCCGGCCGCTGAAGAACCTACCAAAGTGGCTTTGGCCTTTGAGCCGTTGCCGGAAGAAGATCTGGCCGCGGATGATCCAGCACCCGCAACCGAGTTCGGCACCGCGGAGGAGCCGCTGCTTGGACCACCGCCCACGACCGGTCTGGCGGCGAGTCAGCTTTTTGCCGTCGACGTGCTCAGCGGTGGAGAGCCGACGGTGGTTCGTATTCGGGGCGACGGTGAGTTCGCGTACTCGACCTTCCGTCTCGAAAATCCTGAACGTTTCGTGGTCGATTTGAGTGGCGTCGTCAACACCGCTGGCAGCTCGACCATTCCGATCGCTAGCGGACAGGTCGATCAGATTCGCATCGGGCAGTTCAAGCCTCGCCCCGACCCGGTCTCGCGAGTGGTCTTCGACTTGCACCGATTGGCAGTACCGACCTTGAATCGGACCACCGACGGCATCACCATCTCCTTTGCTCCTCCGGGCCAGCAAGTCGCAGCGGCTGAGCCCGAGATGCCGACAGCACCGCCTGTGAGTGTCCCGTCGCAGGAGGACGTCGAAGAGCCGGTGGTCGCCGAGGCGGTCGCTTTCGAACCGATCGAGCCAGCGACCGAACAGCCCGCTGCTGAGCCACCGGCCATGCCGGAACCGGTCGTGGCCGAAGCGCCATCACCGTTGCCGATGCCATCCGACGACCCGGTTCAGGAACCGGTCTTCCCGGATGCTAGTGAGCCTGTGGTCGTCGAGGTGATGGAAGAGACCCCGCCAACCGTCGCGGCGCCGCCAGCAGCAGAGCGTGTCGCATTTCAGCCGGTGACGCCCGAAAGGGCCGCTGAACCACCGTCGGTGCCGGTGTATCAACCCCCGCCGACGCCGCCGTCGGTTTCGCGGCCGGTCGGGACCAGTGACGTCGCGCTCTTCGAAGCCCAGCAAGTCCAGATCGACGAAGATCCGAGGTTGGCCGAGAAAGAGAAGTTTCTGGCGTCCTTTGGCACGCTGGTGATCAACAAGCAGGAAAAGCAGTACTACGGCGAGCCGATCGACATGTCGTTGCGCAAGGCCGATCTGGTCGAGACGCTGCGTTCCTTCGCCACCATCAGTGATCTTAACTTTGTGATTCAGCCCGGTGTCTCGGGTAGCGTCACGGTTGAGCTGAAAGGCGTGCCTTGGGATCAGGCGATGGAGCAGATCCTCAAGATCAACAACTTGGGGATGGACATCGACGGCACGATCGTGCGCATCGCTCCGACCGCGCAGCTGCGAGCTGAGGCCGAGGAACAGCGGCGGTTGCGACAGATCCAGCAAGCTTCGGTGCCTTTGCGGACCGTGCTCAAGAGCCTGAGCTACTCCCAGGCTCAGGAAGTCGCCGCTTTGCTCCGCAACCGAACCGGCTCGATTCTGTCGAATCGAGGCACCGTACAGGTCGATAACCGGACCAACACGCTGATCATCCGGGAGCTGCCCGGAACCATCGATACCGTTCTGGCGGTGATCGACAATCTCGACTCACCGGAACCCCAGGTCACCATCGAAGCGCGCATCATCGAGGCTACGAAGAGCTTCAGCCGGTCGCTGGGTATCGAGTGGGGCTTCGATGGGGTGTCGAGCAACGAGTTCGGCAATACCACCGGCCTGCAATTTCCCAATAATGGCACGATCGAAGGCGGCATCGGGCTGTTGACCGGCGGCTCAAATGGTTTCCTGAACCTCACCATGGGGAACATCCTCAATAGCTTCAATCTCAACGCCCAGCTGATCGTGGCGGAGAGCGAAGGCTTGGTGAACCTGGTGTCTGCACCGCGGGTCACGACCCTGAACAACACGGCGGCGTCGATCCAGAGTGGTGTTCAGATCCCGATCCAGACAGTGTCGAATCGAACCGTCTCGGTGCAGTTCGTCAACGCGACTTTGCAACTGCAGGTCACTCCGCAGGTGACGGCGGAAGGCACGGTGGTGATGGACATTTCGGTCGCCAAGCGGTCGCCGGCGCCGGGTCTTGCCGTCGCGGGCGCGACCAATTCGCCGATCTCGACCCGCCAGGCCCAGACCAAGGTCATTGTGCGAGACGGCGGCACGGCGGTCATCGGCGGAATCTACGAGGTATCGGCCAACAATACTCAGGATCGTTTGCCTGGATTGGCTAACATCCCGATCCTCGGGCACCTATTCAAGAATCGAAATCGCTCGGATTCCAATGACGAGCTGATGATCTTCATCACTCCCCGCATCGTTCAGATGTAGCCCGACTCCAGGAGGTCAAGGTGAAAACGCTACGCACAATTCTCCTGCTCGCGCTGATGCTCTTCGTGTTTGGATGCGAAGAGCGGACGGAAGAGACCGACTCCGGCGGCGTTTTGCTCGAGGTCGAGTTCACCAATACGGTCGCGATCGCCGGAGTGGAAGAGAACGAGACTCTGACGATCCCCACCATCACCGTCAACAGCATCATCGCCAACCCGACCGGCGGGAGCTCGTCGCTGATGGACGTCCAACTCCGCTCTTTGGAGGTGACGTTCAGACGGGCGGACACCGGGACTCGGGTGCCGCCGCCGTACTTCTTCAACATCATCAGCACCGTGCCGGTCGACGGCACCTTGACGCTGACCAACTTCCCGATCATGTCGACGGAACAGACCCGGTCGCCGCCGCTCTCTGATCTGCTGATCCTGAACGGTGGGTTTGACCGCGAAACTGGCAACACCTTCATCCGGTTAGACGTCACCTTCCAGGTTTTTGGCACGACCCTGACCGGGACTAATGTGGCAAGCCAGCCACGCACTCAGACGATAGAATTCGTTCCGACACTTTGATGCCCGGCCGACACCTTGATGCCCGGCAGGAGCGACCAGAACGCATCCTCCGGTGGTGGAAAGAGCGGTTGCGGAAAGAGCATGACTCCGATCGAAAGTAGGTCGCGATGAGAGGTCACAGAAAAATGCAAAGCGTTGTTCGATTCGCGGGGTTGGTAGCGCTCGCCGTGCTGCTAGGGGCCTGTGATGCTGATACGCCGACCGAACCTACCCAGACGCCGAATGCGCCGGTGCCGACGACGGCGACGACCGCCTTCGCGATTTCGGTCGGGTTGAGTCCGAGCACCATCGCGCTCGGTGAGCCAGCCATCGTGGAGGTCACGGTCATCGCCCGACGCACCGACACCAACGAGCTGATGCCGAGAGGCTCGACGGCCTTGTTGTCGACGACGTCGGGGACGTTGACCAACGAAGATGGCTCTGACGTTGGCAACAGAATCTCGGTCATCTTCGGCCTGAACGGGACCGCGCGAGCAGAGCTCACCGGTGTGACGGTGATCAATCCGGAAGTTGCCAGCAACGTCGTGATCCGGGCTCAGATCGAGCAGAGTCAAGGCCAGGCGAACCTCACGGTCTTGCCCGCACCCGAGGAAATTCCATTCGGTCTGATCCAGGCCGTGCCTAATTTCGGGCCGCCGACCGGAGGCACCGCGGTACGGATCGAGGGTAGTGGCTTCAGCTTACCTGCCGAGGTGATCTTCGGCGGGATTCCGGTGCCGGTGCTCGACATCACCAGCACTTCGATTCGCGTGTTGTCGCCGGCGATCGAGCTGCCCGCAGGGCAGAACCGCACCGTGCCCATTTCGGTCTTTGTCAACGTCGGCGAGATCGACGCTGCCAGCGGCACGCTGGGCAGCGGCTTTACCTACACTCGCAACTCCAGCCCCCAGAATCCTCAGATCCTTTCGGTGACCCCCACCTCCGGACCCAATGAGGGCGGAACTCAGGTCACCATCTTCGGTGAGAACTTCGGTACTGAGGTGCAGGTCTTCTTCGGCGCCCAGTCGCTGATCGAAGCGCCGGTGCTCGACGTCTCGTCCAACCGCATCATCGTCGAGACACCCCCCGCGACCGGGCAGAATTCGGACGTCCAGAACTCCGTGGTGACCGTTCGCGTCGTCGATCTGCGGTCGGGCTTCGTAGCGACGCTACCTAATGCTTTCCAATATGGTGGCGTGGCGCTGGACTTGACCGCGATCCAGCCCTCCGAAGGCATCTATCTCGGTGACACGCTGGTTACGATCTTCGGCGCGGGTGGCTTCGAAGCGCCGGTCGCCGTCTCCTTCGGCGGAGCCGAGCAGCAGGTCGTGTCGGTCAGCGGTACCGAGATCGTTGCCCGAACGGTACCGGTTGAAGTGGGTTGTGCTGGCGCCAGCGGAGGCGTCGCAGTCACTAACATCGAGACGGGCGAGACCGGAGCGGGGCTCCTCTTTACTTACCGCACGGTGACGCCGAGAATCGATTTCATCTCACCGGACTCGGCCGTGGTTGACGTCGAGACCGGCCAGGTGGTCGGCGGCGCTACGGCCACCACGATCTCCGGTGCCGGATTCGATCGCCAAGGCTTCCCACCGTTCGTCGATTTCTTCAACGATAACGTCTCCGAGCGCTCACCGGCAGTTTCCATTACCAGTCTGGAGTCGAATGACTTCTACGAAGATCATCGGATCGGTGATGTGATGGTCGCCGAGATCCCGGCTTTCCGTCCGCTCAACACCGAGCAGTGTTTCCAAGGTGGCGTCGAAGGTACGCGCTTTATCGACACGCGAGTGACGGTGCGCGCGACGGTTCGGGAGACCGGCTGTAACGGACAGGTGGCGGCCTCGTTCACCTACATTCCGAACGACACGTCTTGCAACACGATCCCGAGCGCGGTCTTCTTGGTCGAAGAACGTTTTGGCGGCGATCCTTTCACTGTCAACGTCATCGACCAGTCGCTGGGTGATCCCGACGATTGGGTGTGGGACTTTGGCGACGGAGCTCGCTCTCAGTCCCAATCTCCGCCACCGCACACCTATGCCGCCGCGGGGACTTACACGATCAAGCTCACGGTCTCGAACGATCGAGGCACGAGCAACGCCGAGCAGACGATCACGATCCTGGGGCCGCCGGTCGCCGACTTCTCGTTCGCGGCCGACGGCACCAATCCGCTGTTGATCAACTTTACGGATGAGTCGACCGGCAATCCGACGTCCTGGCAATGGAATTTTGGCGACGGTAACTCGTCGACCGAGCAGAATCCCAGCCATACCTACGCCGGCCAAGGGACTTTCTCCGTCTCGCTGACCGCGACGAATGAGTCCGGCTCGGATACGGTGACCCAAACCGTCACCGTCACCGATCCGGTAGATCCGCCGCTCGCTGCCTTCACCCTCCAGAGCTTTGGCGCCTTCGATCCTCGCCGAGTGGTGGTCAGGGATGCATCGACCGGCGGCGCCCCGGATACCTGGCGTTGGGACTTTGGGGACGGCACCATCATTCAAGGCAGTGGTCCGGTCATCGACCAGGACTATACCTACGCCGCGGACGGCACCTTCACGATTATCCTGACGGTGACCAACGCGAGTGGTTCCGACACGGATAGTCGGCAGTTTACGACCGGCACCTAGTCCGAAGATGGAGTCTTGGCCCTCTCCTCGATCTCGTTGAGAAGGAGAGGGCCGGAAGCGTAGACGCACGATCGCTTCCCTTCGTATACTGCGTTCGAGATGAAACACAGACTCCTCTTCCTCAGCCTTTCCGTCTGTGCGCTACTGGCATGTGATAGTGCCAATCCGGTGGCGCCTGCCAATAGCGTGTTGTCGGTCAATGCCAATCCAACTCAGATTGGCCTCAGCGGCGACTCATCGCGAATCACCGTCACGGGCTTCAAGCCGGACGGAAATCCGCTCAATCCGGGCACCCAGATTCTTGTCAGTACGGATTTAGGGGATCTCTACGACGCGCCGACGGGTGGCAATTTGGTGTCGACGATTGCGGTCGGCGGCAATGGTCAAGCCATCGCATATCTGCGAGGCGATGGTCGGCAGGGACCCGCGATGGTCACCGCTACCCTCACCACCGATGGTGCAACGATGGCAATGGCATCTGTTCGGATTGGTGAGACACCCGAGAGTCAGCTGATCTTGGTGGTCGATGCCAATCCCACGATCGTTCCGACCAACGGAACGTCACGAGTCACCATCCTGGCACGCAACAACGACAATACACCGGTAGGTTCGGGGCAGCGTGTCCGATTGACTGCCGATTTAGGCACTCTGGTGGAGGTTGGGGGCGATGCCAGCGACCCTGAGATCAACGAGGCCTTTACCGACGCCAATGGCGAAGCGTTCGCGACCTTTGTGGCCGGAGACCGTGCTGGTACAGGCGAGGTGGCAGCGATTGCCGGCACCAGCGAAGAGGCCATGGTGGCGATTACCATACGCTCTGCGTTGGACTCTCTTGATCTGACGGCGAATCCACAGACTATTCAGCGTCTCGACGCCGGCGAGACGATCGATCTGCAGGTCGTCGTCAACGATGCTCAGGGACTGCCGATTCCGAGTGTGCTCATTCGCTTCGACACCCTCGGCAGCTTGAACAACAACCCAGTTCCGACGAACTCTCAGGGTGTCGCCTCCGCTACCTTGACGGTGCGGGCGATCGACGTCCAAACGATCCCAGAGAACGGTACCTTTCAGATTGTTGCCACCGGCACCAGCGAGGGCGTTGAGCTGTCGGATAGCGAGACGGTCACGGTACTGGGCTCTCCCTGAGGCGTCTCTCTCATCGCTCAACAGCGGAGTCCGAGCCTAAGAGGTCGATCCTAGGCCCCTTGGGCTCGTCTTGCTTTGCAGGAATCCGCGCCAACGCCAGCTCAGGCGTGCTTTCCCTTTTGGTTCAGAGAGCTGCTATAGTCGCAGTTTAACTATTGTCAAAGGCTGCTAGCAGGCCTCGCAACTTGTTGCTTGCCTGGTAGGTCAGCCTCGACTGTCGACTTTCGAGCGCCTCCAAGCCGATGCCCGATCTCTCTCCGACCCATTATCGCCTGAATGATCTCAAGCTGCGTTGGCAGCAAGATCCGTCTTCGCGCCTTTTCTTACAGCTTGCGGATGAGCACCGCAAGCTCGGGGAACACGCTGAGGCGGTCGCGGTCCTTGAGCAAGGTTTGGGACATCGTCCCAACGATCTGTCCGCACTGGTTGCCTTGGGGCGCTGTCGGCTGGAACTCGAGAAAGCGAAGGAGGCGGTCGAGCCTTTAGAAGCGGTGGTTTCGCGAGACCCGACCCACATTGTCGCCAGCAAGTTGCTGATCGAAGCACATCTTCAATGCGGAGATGCGGCTCAAGCGGCTGAGGGTCTCCAAACCTATCGCTTGCTCAATGACCGAGACCCCGAGCTCAACCATCTGGAATACCGACTCGAGCGACTTCGGGCCGAGGAAGAGCAGGAAGCTCCGACAGTGGCCGGTGAAGAGCTTCTTGAAGGCGAGTCGGCCGTCGAGCTCGAAAGCGAGCCGGCAGAGGCTAGCGCTAGGTTTGAGGAGTCAGGTCTTGCCGAGGAGCCAGGGCTCGCCGAGGAGCCAAGGCTCGCCGAGGAGCCAGGGCTCGCCGAGGAGCCAGAGCACGCCGAGGAGCCAGAGCTCGTCGAGGAGTCAGGGCTCGAAAGGGGCGCCGCAGCCACTGACGTGACAGTGGAAACAGCTTCTCCTGCACCACCTGTCTGGGAGAGGCTTGATCCCGAACCGGACGAGCCGACAACAGCGCCGGCCGTCGAAGAGCAGCAGGCCGCTGAGCCGAGCTTGGCCGCCGACGCTGACGCGACAGAAGAGCCGTTTCCGTTCGTCAGCGCATCGTCGTCAGAGGCGGGGTTGGGGACCTTGTGGGAGCAACTCGACAAGCCGCCGGCGTCGTCCACCGAACCGTTCCGAGGGCTGGTTTCCCTCGACGCTCAAAGCCACTGGGATCAATTGTCGTCCGAAGGAATCTTTGTTTCCTCCGCTGCGCCTGCGGAACCGGTGCGAAATATCTCCGCGGATTCTGAGGAAACCTCCTCAGCAGAGTCTCGAGATCTCGTACCGATGCAAAATCTGGCGGAGGCAGAGAACGAGGAGTCCCAAGGCGTCGAGGATGTGGCTGAACCCGGAGCTGGTGAACTCCAAGCGGTCGAGCTCGCGGATGTCGAAGCTGTTGAGGCTGCCGCCGCTGAAGCTGAAGGCGCCGAACCTGAGACGGCCGAGCCTGAAGGTTCCGAACCTGAGGTCGAGGAAGTTGATGCCATCGAGCCGGTCAAAACCGAGTCCGTCGACGAAACGGTCGAGGCTGAAGCCGTTGAGATCGAAGCCGCTGAGATCGAAGCCGCTGAGGCCGAAGCTGTCGACTCTGAATCTGAGGTTTCGGAACTCCCGAGCGATGTGTCGGAGGAAACCGCTGGTGAGCTGACGAGTGCCACGGAGGATGCCGGAGCGGAAGATAAGTCGGCGATTCCAACAGAATCAGCAGACTCGGGCGATGGCGTCTCCATACCGCTTGCCGGCGCCCTGGTGGCCGGCATTGCGACAGCAGGAGCTGCGGTGGCTCGACACGCTACCGAAGCGCCGGAGGCGGCTTCTGCCGTCGAGCCTGAGGGCAGCTCGATTTTCGAATCGGAGCCGGACGAGCTCGAAGAGGAGATCGAAGTCGGTCCGGAACCGGCAGCGGACGAAGAGTCGGGCGTGGAGTCGCAATCGGTCTCTGAGACTGTGGCGCCACCGCCGGAGCCTGTCGTCGAGCCAGCGGCGCTATCGCTGGAATCGGAGGCCGTGGAGCCAGCGACTTCGGAGCCTATGGCTGCGGAGCCCGCGCCTGCTGTAGAGCCAGCGACCGCGACCCTTGGCGAGCTCTATCTGAAGCAGGGCCACCACGAGGAGGCTGAGCGGATCTTCCGCAAAGTATTGGCGCAGGATCCGGACCATCGCGTGGCTCAGGACCATCTCGCTCGACTCTCTCGACAACAGAATGAGGCCTTTCTGGTATCGCCACCTGGCGGGCCGCTTTCCGCCGCCGATCTACTGGCGGTTCGGACCGCGGGAGGCAAGATTCCGGAAGGCCTGACGGCGAAGAAAGTTCTGGTTTTGAGCAACTACGCGAAACACCTTCGTGCCTCTGCGACTCGATCGGCCGACCCGATCTCAAGGGCGTCTGAGGCCAGCACCAGCGGAGTACAACATGTTCCGTGATCGACTCCAGATCGTTGCGGATCGAATCGAAGGAACCCTGGCGTTGTCTTTGATCGCCAAGGACGGTATCGCGGTCGAGACGCTGAGCCGTGAGGATTCCTTAGATCTCGAGCTGTTGGCTGCTGAGCTCATGTCCCAGGTGCGCGCGGTCGCACAGAATCATCAGGAGCTATCGATCGGTGACGTCAAGCATTTTTCGGTTGCGACCGATCGCTTCATCATGATGGTGGGTGCGTTGACGGAAGATTACTTCCTGCTGCTCGTGCTGAAGTCCGGAGCCAGCGCCGGTCGCGCACGATTCGAGCTTCGCCGTGCCGTTCTGTTGTTCGAAGAGGATCTGATCTGAAACTGTAACCTCGCAAATTTTGGTATCGGCGCTAAGGGTCAGTTATCCTCGCCTATGTCTGACCCCTGGCGTGAGCTGGCTCAAGACTCACCGATGCCTAAGGCTGCGGTTCCACAGAGTTAAAGTCTCCAGAAGAAAGACGGAAAGGGACGATTGTGCTGACGTTCGAGCAAATCAAAGAGCTCATCGATCAAGTAGCGCACCATAGTCTGAATGGCCTCGAGCTAGAGCGGTCCGATTTCCGCCTGAAGATCGACGGCCATCGAAGTGTCGGGGCTGACAGTGCTCCACCAGCGGTCTCCATGCCGGTCGCTGCCGGCCCCTTGGAGGTTGTCTCGAGTGCACCCCCGCCAACTGCGCCGCCTGCGCCAGCGGCACCCGCGCCGACTCCGATGGCCGCTCCAGCAGCTGCTCCGGAAGCCAAAGCTCCTGAGATTCCACCGAAAGATCTGCATATCTTGAACTCGCCGATCGTCGGTACCTTTTATCGGGCGCCGAATCCGGATTCCCCAGCTTTCGCCGAGGTTGGTGACAGCGTCCGGAGCGGACAAGTCCTGTGCATTGTCGAGGCGATGAAGCTAATGAACGAGATCGAGTCAGACGCCGATGGCACAGTCGCCGAGATCTACATCGAGAACGGGCAGCCGGTCGAGTATGGCGAACCGCTGTTCGCTATCAAAGTGGGCAGTTAGTTGTTCAAAAAGATCCTGATCGCCAACCGCGGAGAGATCGCTCTGCGGATCATTCAAGCCTGTCGTGAGCTCGGGGTCGAGACCGTCGCCGTTCACAGCACCGCCGATGCCGACAGTTTGCATGTGACCTATGCCGATGAAGATATTTGTATCGGCCCACCAGCTTCGCCAGACAGCTACCTGAACATTCGCAGCGTCATCGCAGCGGCTGAGATCACCGGCGCTGAGGCGGTTCATCCGGGCTATGGCTTCTTGGCTGAAAACGCGCACTTCGCCGAGGTCTTGGCGGAGTGCAATATCGCTTGGATCGGGCCGAAGCCAGAGACCATCCGGAATATGGGGGATAAGGCCAACGCTCGCCGCATTGCGAAAGAAGCAGGTGTTCCGGTGCTGCCGGGCAGTGAGGATCCCCTATCGGACGCCGCTGAAGCGAAGCGTCTGGCCGATGATGTCGGTTATCCGGTGATCCTCAAGGCGTCGGCCGGCGGCGGTGGGCGCGGGATGCGTATCGTCGAAGAACCTGATGAGATTGAGCGGCAGTTCACGACCGCTAGCACCGAGGCCAGTCGTGCGTTTGGGGACGGCACCATGTACTTGGAAAAGTACCTTGTGCAGCCCCGCCACGTCGAGTTCCAGGTCTTTGGAGATCGTCATGGCAAGACGATTCATCTCGGCGAACGAGAGTGTTCGATCCAGCGGCGGCATCAGAAACTTATCGAGGAATCACCCTCGGTGGCTCTCGACCAGGCACTCCGCGATCGGATGGGAGCGGCGGCCGTCGCGTTGTCGGAGGCAGTAGATTACGAAAACGCCGGCACGGTGGAGTTCCTGCTCGACGAGGACGGTAGCTTCTACTTCATGGAGATGAATACTCGGATCCAAGTCGAGCATCCGGTGACCGAAATGGTCCTCGGGATCGACCTGGTGCAAGAGCAGTTAAAGGTGGCTTCGGGTGAGAAACTCTCCTATCGCAGCGGCCTGAAGCCTCGAGGCCACGTCATCGAGTGTCGGATCAATGCTGAGGATCCCAAGAACTTCCGGCCCTCGCCTGGCCGTCTTGAAACCTTGCATCTTCCCGGTGGACCTGGGGTCCGCGTCGACACCCACGCCTATCAGGAGTATTACATCCCGCCCTTTTACGACTCGATGGTGGCCAAGCTGATTGTCCACGGGCAGACCCGTGTAAAGGCGATTGAGCGGATGTTGCGAGCTTTGGACTTTTTTGTCGTCGAAGGCATCCAAACGACGGTACCGTTGCACAAACAGATCCTGAAAGACGAATCCTTCTGTAGCGGTGACTTCTCGACCCGTTTCATGGAAGGCTTTCTCGCCCGTACGGCGGAGTAGTCGCGTACGTGGTGGCGCCTCTGGTCCTCCCGCGCCTCTACGTATTGGCCGACGACGGTGTCTTGGGATTGGACCGTTTGCCGGTGGCTGTGGAAGCGATGGTGGCTGCTGGTATTCAGTGGATCCAGCTACGCATCAAACAAGCGACGGACCATAATTTCCTCGCACAAGTCGAGCGTTGTGTGAAGCGGCTCGAGGGATCCGACACGTACCTGTGGATCAACGACCGTCCCGACATCGCGGCTTTGCTACCGGTTGCTGGCGTTCATCTAGGCCAAGACGATATTCCGCCGGCAGCGGCCCGTGAGGTGGTCGGTCCTAAGCGTTGGATCGGGCGATCGACCCATAGCCTCGAACAAGCCGTGGAAGCGGACGCTGACAAGGCGGTCGACGTGATAGCGTTTGGCCCGGTTTTTCCAACCGTCAGCAAAGTGCAGCCAGATCCGATCGTCGGCCTGTCAGCACTCGCTGAGGTGCGGCGGAGGGTTCAGAAGCCCTTGGTCGCCATCGGCGGGATCCACGGACAGAATTTGGCGTCGGTCCTGACAGCTGGTGCTGATACCGTTGCAGTTTTGGGTGCGGCTTGTCGCGGCAACGTCGCGCGTAACTGTCAAGATCTGAGGTCGGCCGCAGAGGAGGCCTGATGAGTCGAATCGAGGAGTTCGGTAGCCGTTGGGGGTTGGTGATCGCCACCCTGGGAATGGCGGTGGGGACCGGCAATATCTGGCGCTTTCCGCGCATTGCGGCCTCCAATGGTGGTGGAAGCTTTCTGGTTGCCTGGGTGATTTTTCTCTTTCTCTGGTCGGTACCGTTGATGATCGTCGAATTTTCCTTCGGCAAGCGATCTCGACGAGGTGCGATCGGCGCTTTTGTCGCGATGGGCGGCCGAGGTTTTGCCTGGATGGGTGCCTTTGTCGCACTTTGCGCCTGCGCCATCATGTTCTACTACTCGGTCGTCACGGGCTGGTGTTTTCGCTACCTCGCGGCTTCGCTCCAAGGCGGGCTGAGCACTCCAGGGCAGGCGGAAGCGTTGTGGTCATCCTTCGCCGGCACTCCGAAAGCGCTGCCGACTCACCTTCTGGCGCTCAGTTTGGGGGTTGCCGTGGTCTGGTTCGGTGTTCGTGGCATTGAGCGGGTCGCCAAGATCTTGATTCCCAGCTTGGCACTGATGGTGGTGATCCTGGCAGTGAGAGCGGTGACCTTGCCGGGTGCCGAGCGCGGGTTAGCGTTTCTTTTCACGCCTGACTGGCAGGCACTCGCCAGTCCGAAGATCTGGCTCGAGGCCCTGACTCAGAACGCCTGGGATACCGGCGCAGGTTGGGGGCTGATCCTGACCTACGCGATCTATATGCGAATGCGCGAAGACGTAGCGCTGAACGCTTTCTTGATCGGCTTCGGCAATAACTCGATGTCGTTGCTCGCCGGAATCATGGTGCTCTGCACCGTCTTCGCGATCAATCCGGGGGCGCAAGAAGAGATCGTTGGTGCTGGCAATGAAGGCCTGACTTTCATCTGGATGCCCCAACTCTTCGCGGCGATGCCGGGCGGCAGTGTCTTCATGGTGTTGTTCTTTGCTGCGCTTTCCTTCGCAGCATTGACCAGCCTAATCGCGATGCTCGAGCTCGCTACGCGAGTGTTGATCGATATGGGCATCGAGCGTCGGCCGGCGCTGTTATGGGTCGGAGCCGCAGGTCTGGTGTTCGGCATGCCGTCGGCGCTTTCGATGTCGGTTTTCCAAAACCAGGACTGGGTCTGGGGCGTCGGGCTGATGCTTTCCGGGCTCTTCTTCGCGATTGCCGCCTCTCGATTCGGACTCGAACGTCTGCGCAACGAGGTGGTGAACGGCGAAGGTAGCGATCTCCACATCGGTAGATGGTGGGTCCGAGCGGTCGGCATTCTGGTGCCGATCGAAGCGGTCACGTTGATGGTATGGTGGCTATACGAGGCCCGTGGATGGGATGTTGAGGGTTGGCTGGACCCGTTGCAAACCTTTAGCGTGGGTACGGTGTTGTTGCAATGGGCGATCGCACTGATCGCTTTCCGGGCTCTCAACGGTTGGCTGGCCGATCGCGTCATTCACGCGTCGGGCGGGGCGGAGGACTGACGAATGACAACAACCTCGATCGTAATGATGGTCCTGATCTGTGGCGTCGTCTGGGGTGGGTTTGCCACACTCCTGACTCGGGCAGTCCGGCACGAGAGGCGTAAGCGTGCCGGGAACGACGGTTAAACCCGAGCCACGGCTCGGGGTGGCCGACGCCAGGACGATGGAGTACGAATCACCTCCCCCAAGGGTGTTCCTCGTCGGTTTCATGGCCGCGGGCAAAAGCGCAGTGGGAGCGGCTCTGGCCAGAAGATTGAATTATCGTTTTCTAGATTTGGATGCCATGATCGAGAAGGAAGCCGGAGCCCGGGTGTTCGAGATCTTCGCTGAGTTCGGTGAAGAAGCGTTTCGTGATCGAGAGCACGAATGCCTGCAACAGACCGGGGAGCTCGAGAATGTCGTGATCGCCACCGGCGGCGGTACGATGACGTTTGAGCGCAATCGTTTTCTGATCCAGCATCTGGGTTTCAGCATCTGGATTGATCCGCCGCTCGAAGTACTCTTTGAAAGACTTGAACGAGGCGGTAGAAGAAAACGACCTCTATACCGAGGTCGGGAGTCGGCCCGCAAGCTCTACCACAGCCGGCGGGAGTCGTATAGGGCGGCGAATTTGAGAATTGAGTCCTCTTCGCGCGACACGGCTGACGGCGTTGCTGCTAGGATTGCGGCGTTACTTCGAGAGAGAAATTGCGTTATTTAGTCCTCTCCGACATGCACGGCAACTGGGACGCGTTCGCGGCCGTGTTGCGCCGTGTACGCCGCAAGCGTTTCGACGCGACCTTGGTTCTGGGTGATCTCGTGGGATACGGAGCCGGGCCCAACCAGGTCGTTGAAGCGGTCAAGCATCTGGAGGGCACGGTCTACGTGGTACGTGGTAATCACGACAAAGTGGTCTGCCAGTTGGAAGATGGCTCCAACTTCAATCAGCCGGCCTTGGCTGCCGCCCGCTGGACCACCGAGCGATTGACGCCAGCTAACCTGCGCTACGTCAAGGATATGCCGGTGGGACCGATCGAGATCGAAGAGGGTCTGCATATCTGCCATGGTTCGCCATTGGATGAAGATACCTATGTCTTCTCGATCTATGACGCCTACGAGATCTTCACCCATTACGACTCGGAAGTTGTCTTCTTTGGCCACACCCACATCCCTTCTTACTTTGTTCAGCAAGAAAAGGGTATTGAAGTGTCGGTTGTTCAGGGCGAGTCCTTTACCCTCAAGCTGGAGCCTGGTAATCGCTATCTGCTCAATCCTGGTTCGATCGGCCAACCGCGAGATCGCGACCCTCGGGCTTCTTACCTGACCTACGATAGCGACTCTCAGACCGTGCGTTGGCAGAGGGTCGATTACGCGATCTCCAAAGCTCAAGAGCGGATCGTCAAGTCGGGCTTGCCGAAGGTCCTGGCAGACCGACTGGCGCTGGGGATCTAACTGCACTAGGGCTGGCTCTGAGGAGCTGACTTGATCCATTTCAAGGTCGACCGTCTGCTGACACGGATGTTGCAGGCGGGGCGTAACGTCTCCGACCTCAATATCTCATCTGGGCGACCACCGCAGGTCGAGATCGATGGGCGTCTGGTGCCGGTCGAGGTGCGTGGTTTGCCGATGCTCAAGCCTTACCACACTGAGGCCGTCGCGATGGCGCTGATGGGCGGTCGCAAGAAGTATCTCGATGACTTGGCTGAGCGTGGTTCGGTCGACCTTTCCTATTCTGTGCCTGGCGTGACTCGTTTTCGCGTCAACATCTTTTTTCAGCGGGGCACGCTGGCCGCAGTCTTGAGGGTCATTCCACAAAAGGTCCCGACGCTCGAGGAGCTCAACTTGCCGCGTGAGCTGCGCAATGTCAGCAAGCTCAAGAATGGCATCGTCTTGGTGACCGGGCCGACCGGCTCGGGCAAGTCGACGACGCTGGCGGGAATCATTCACGATATCAACCGCACTCAACCGGTTCATATCGTGACCATCGAGGATCCGATCGAATACCTGCACCCCAATCTGAAAGCGACGGTGAACCAGCGCGAGGTCGGTGCCGACGCTCCCAGCTTCGCGCTCGCTCTGCGCGCTGCCTTACGTCAGGCGCCGAAAGTGATCCTGGTAGGCGAGATGCGTGATCTCGAAACGATCGAAACCGCTTTCGAGGCTGCCGAGACTGGCCATCTGGTGCTCTCGACCTTGCACACCATCGATGCTGCCAAGACCGTCGATCGGGTCATCGGCGTCTTTCCGCGCGATCAACACCAGCAGGTGCGGATGCGATTTGCTCAGACCTTCAAATACGTCATCTGCCAACGCTTGATCCCCAAAACGGAAGGCGGTCGCATTGCGGCTGTCGAGGTCATGAAGTCGACCTTCCGAACCCGTGACTACATTTTGAAAGGGGAAGGCGAAGGCCGATCGTTGGTCGATGCGATCCGCGATGGTGACCAGGAGGGCATGCAAGGTTTCGATCAGGTGCTGGAGAAGTTCGTGCGTCACAATCTCATCAGTTTGGAGAATGGCCTGGCTTATTCCAGCAATAAGGGTAACTTCGAGCTGGCCTTGGCGGATTTGAAAGGCACCTAGAGATGCGCGTCACTTGCCAGCACTGTGCCAAGGCTTTGACCTTGGCAGACGACAAGGTGCCGTCTCATCCTTTTCAGCTGACCTGTCCCGCCTGCAAAAAGAGTTTTGTCGTCGCCGATCGCGCTGCCGAGAGTCAGGTGGCTGCCGCGGACGGTGAATCGGAATCGAGGGCTCAAGATCCTACCGGAACGAGCCGTGGCGAATCGGAAGTACCAGCATCCTCAGGCGAGTTGCCAAGGCTGCGACCGGCTGAGAGAGAGCTCTTGAGCTCCATCATGCCCGTGGCTTATCTGGTAGACCTCGGTCCGTCGCCGCTCAACAGCCTAGCCGGTGAGCTTGAGCGTCTCGGGATGGAAGAGATTCGTCGCTTTGAGTCGCTCGACGAAGCCCTGGAAGTCATCTCGGATGCAGGAGCTGGAATCCTGGTGATCCGTATGGGCAAGGCATCAGCTCCACCCTGCGAGCCGCTCGAACCCCTGGAGCGTTTGGGTTACGGTGAGCGTCGACGAACTTTCGTAGCCTTGGTCGCGGACAACGTCAAGAGCCTGGACGGTCAAGTCGCTTTCTACCTGCAGGTCAATTGTCTGATCAACGCCCAGGACACTCGACGATTCGCCGCCCTCACCCGTCGGGCCCTGCTCCATCACTTGCGGCTCTATCGTCATTGGACGATTGAAAGCACGTCATAGCCATTAGCTCAGATCGTCCAGGATTCTCCGGTAGTCCTCTTCGGCCATAGGCTGAGGATTGGAGCTGTTGGAGCCGTTGCGAACCGCCAGTTCAGCGATCGCTGAGTAGTCGCTCGTCGAGATGCCAAAGGAATGGAACGATGGAGTCTCGAGTCTGCGCGTCAGGCCATCGATGCGATCGAGAAAGCTACCGGCCCGCCATGCCGCCGGGACTCGTGGATCACCGGCGGGGTCAACCAGCGCTTCTAGCTCGGCGAGCCGACGTTCGATATGAGTCCTGTGATAGCGCAAGACCGGGCCGATCAAGATCGCGTTGGCGAGTCCGTGAGGGATGTCAAACAGACCGCCGATCGATTCCGATAAGCAGTGGACGCCGGCGACGTCGGCGTTGCCGAAAGCGAGGCCGGCAGTAGTCGATGCGCGCATCACCGCTTCGCGAGCTTCCGCGTCCTGTTCAATGTCAGTCGCCGCCCGTTCTAGGTATTCGAAGAGCAATACGATCGCTTTTTCAGCCAACGCATCCGAGACCGGATTGGCGAGTGTGCAGGTGGTGGCTTCGAGAGCATGGGTCAAAGCGTCGAGGCCAGTCCAAGCGATCAGATTTGCCGGCAGGGTGGCGATCAGATCAGCGTCGACCAACGCCTGGTCAGGAAACATGCTTTCGCCTTTGACACTGATCTTGCGTCGGGACGGTGGATGGCTCAAGACCGAAACCCAGGTGACCTCGGAGCCGGTACCGCACGTGGTAGGTATCGCGATCATCGGCAGTGGAGGTGCCGAATAGCGGTTCTGGCCTTCGTAAATTTTCGCTGAGCCTGGATTGGTGGCCAGCATCGCAGCGGCCTTAGCGGCGTCGAGCACGCTGCCACCACCCAGGGCAACGACGCCGCCGGCGCCGGTGGCGCGAAGTTGAGCGGCAATTTCCTCGGCGGTGGTGGTTCGTGGATTGGGTTCAACGCGGTCGAAGATCACGAACCCAATTCCAGCTTGGCTCAGATTCTCGACCACCTCTTCTGGCCAAGGGGTTGCCTGCAGGCCAGGGTCGACCACCAGTATGATTTTCTCAAGCTCCAGACTAGCGGCCACTTCCGAGAGCCGTGTACGGCAACCGGGCTTGATCTGAACCCGGGTAGGCATGCGGTAGCCGATCATGGAGTTCTCCTGACAGATCTGCCGTGACTTGACTCGCGGAAGTTGCGATTCTACCCTCGCTATCGATCCGTTGGCCAGCGGCCTTGATTCAACAGCTCAGGAGATCGTGCCGATGAATGTCTCAAGACTGACGTCCCTCGTCTTAGCCTCTGTTTTGACTGCCGTTTCGGCGCAGGCGGACCAGCTCGCGGATGGCCGCTCCGATGATGAACCACCGGAAGAGGAAGCCCAGACAGCAGTGTCGCAGTCGGCAGAAAAGCATCCGCTCACGGTCGAGGACCTGTGGGCGATGAAACGGGTGAGCTCACCGGCGGTGTCGCCGGATGGCCGTCAAGCGGTCGTGACCGTGACAACCTTCTCCAAAGAAGAGAACAAGGGCGAGAGCGATCTCTGGTTGGTTTCTACCGATGGCAGCGCCGAGCCTCGCCGCCTGACTTGGCAAGAGGGTTCCGATACCAGCCCCGCATGGAGCCCGGATGGTCGTCATCTGGCCTTCGTCTCCAAGCGTAGCGAGGAGGGCCCAGCACAGCTCTATCTGCTACCCATGACCGGTGGCGAGGCCCAGCCGCTGACCGAATTGCCCATCGCTCCTGGAACCCCCAAATGGTTCCCGGACGGGCAGCGTCTCGCTTTCTCGGCGAAGACCTTTCCCGATCTGAATGACGATTTCGAAAAGGTCAAAGAACGACTCGACGAGCGCAAGGAAGACAAGACACAAGTCAAGATCTCTGATCGGCGCCTGTTGCGCTACTGGGATCACTATCGGACCGACGGCAGAGTCGACCACGTCTTCATGCTCGATCTCGAGAGTCGCGAGGTCAAGGACTTGATGCCTGGATATGACCAGCTCACTGGCTTTGGAGGCTTCGGATGGGATCTTTCACCCGAGGGTCGAGAGGTCGCTTTCTCGGCCAATACGACGGAGGCGCCGTGGCAGAAGTTGAACTTCGATCTTCATCTGCTGTCGGTGGCAAGCGGCGATATCAAGAGCATCACTGGGGACAATCCGGCTTGGGATGGTGACCCCTATTACTCACCCGACGGCCGCTATCTGCTGTTCGGGCGGACTGACCGTCCTGAAATCGCTCCGGACTTCACTCGTCTGGCGCGCTATGACCGCGCGAGCGGAGAGATTCTCGGCTTGACCGCCGATTGGGACCATCAACCCTCCGGTTGGCGCGTCACGCGCGACGGTACCACGATCGTCTTTCATGCCCAGGCCAGAGGCCGGCGGCACCTGTTCAAGATGCCGATCGACGGCGGGGAGCCTGAGCGGGTCGCTGCGGGAGGCGTGACCGACGGGGCGGCGGAGGCGGAGTCTGGCCGACTGGTGTTCTTGAAAGAGTCGTTGCACGCGCCGGATGACCTCTACGCCGTGACACTTGGCGGAAGCGCGCCCAAGCGCTTGACGGCTTTCAACGACGTACTTCTATCGCAGATCGACTTCGGCAGAGCCGAGAATAATGTTGTCTTTACCGGCGCGGACGAAGAACAAGTGCAAATGCATGTGCTCTTGCCGCCCGGTTTCGATTCGAGCAAGAAATGGCCACTTCTGGTCTTGATCCATGGCGGCCCCCACGGCGCCTGGCTCGACTCCTTTCACTATCGTTGGAATGCGGCGCTATTTGCTGCGCCGGGCTATGTGGTGGCGGCCGTCAATTTCCATGGCTCGACCGGTTTTGGTCAGGCCTTCGCCGAGTCGATCCTTGGCAACCATGCCGAGAAACCCTACGAAGACGTCATGAAAGCGACCGATGCCATGCTCGAGCGGGGCTATATCGATTCAGAGCGGTTAGCGGCGGCGGGCGGCTCTTATGGTGGCTATATGGTGTCTTGGATTCTCGGACACACCGATCGATTCGCTTGCTTGGTCAACCACGCCGGGGTCTACGATCTGATGGCACAGTTCGCCTCCGACTACACCTGGGGACGCTCCAACAACTATGGCGCCAGTCCTTGGCAAGATCCGGAGCGGATTGATCGTTACTCTCCGAGTCGTTTCGCCAAGAATTTTGCGACGCCGACCTTGATCCTCCATGGCGAGAAGGATTATCGGGTGCCGGTGACTCAGGGCATCAACCTCCATGGCGTTCTCACCGGCAAAGGCGTGGAGTCACGAATTGTGATCTTCCCCGAAGAGAACCATTGGATTCTCAAACCCCAGGCCGCCGAGATCTGGTGGGCAGAAGTGCATGGATGGCTGGAGAAGCACATCGGCAAAGGCCCGATGTGAGTCGACGTGTCCTGGAGGCGTCGCGATCAGGCGTAACTATCCCACAGCACGTCACGCGCGCCGCGTTTGAAGTTCTCGTAGCGGGCCATCACGAAGAGGGTGTCGGAGAGGCGGTTGAGATATCTTACCGTCCAGTCGCCGACGCCCTCTTGCCGTGAAAGGGTGACGGTCTCACGCTCAGCGCGTCGACAGACGGCCCGAGCGACGTGCAGGTGGGCTGCGGAAGGACAACCCCCAGGCAAAATGAAGTTCTCCAGGGGCTCGAGCTCGACCGAGAGATCGTCCATCAAACGCTCGAGGAAAACGACGTGCCGCTCTTCGATCTGCGGGACCTGAAAACGCTCCTTATCCTCTTCTCGGATCGCCAGGTCAGAGCCGAGGTGAAAGAGATCGTTTTGAATGCGCCTTGTTGGCTGGATCAACCGTTCGACGAGACCGGTCGCGAGCGCTACCCCGAGGTGACTCGAGGTTTCATCGACCGTGCCGTAGGCACCGACTCGTAGGTTGTCTTTTTCCACCCGCTGACCACCGATGAGGCCTGTCGTGCCATCGTCGCCGGTGCGGGTATAGACCTTGGTGATTCTGGGCATGAGTTTGAGAGATCTGGAGAATCTTTTGAAGATGATGTCAATAGGAGGACGTCAGCCCACCGTGGCGGTGGTCAGTGTCAGCCCACCGTGGCGTTGACGAACTACCGCCGCCGAGCCTACTGCCGACCGGCCGTCGAATCCGCTAGAGGTATTTCTGGATCCTCGGGGGGCTCGCCTGGCGGATCGTCCGGGGGTTCGTTCGAAGATGGGTCGGCACGGAAAGCTTGGGTGTCGGCCCGGCCGCAGACTTCGCCCGGCGGATTGTAGTAGACACGGCTGTCACCGGACAGGGTGTCGGTGACGGAAATCCAGTACTCGAGGTCCGTCAAGGCGCCGTAGAAGAACCAGAGGTGATCGTTCAGTGCACCGCCATCGAGAGCCTTGACCACCAGCTCAGTATTTTCGATGTTGAAGAACCAGAACATACCGGTGCTATCGCTATCCGCGATCGCCTGGCCGGGCCCCTCAGTCGCTCCGCCGCCATGGGGGTTACGCCACCAAACTTCGATGTTTAAACGACCATCTAGCAGGCAAAGGTTCTGAGGTCCAGGTTGACAGGAGCCCGATTTCAAGGCCGATATCGTTGCTGTCGGCGTCTCTAGGACGGGACGAAGTTTCAGAGTCGAAACCACCAGTTCAGCAGGCACTGGAACCTGCGAAGTTGAAGCGGGTGCCCAGCTCGAATCAGAAGGCTTCCATGGAAGGGACAGGGGACTGGGTATTTGGGGCTCTTCAGGAACCGCGGCGGTATCGGCCCGGCCACAAATTTCACCCGGCGGATTGTGGTAAGTCTCGGCTTCTCCGGTCGTGGTATCGGTCAATGTGACCGTGTACTCGAGATCCGTCAGAGCGCCGTAGAAGAGCCAGAAGTGCTGATTGATACTCCGCCCGTCGAGAACCTTGACGATCAGTTCGACGTTTTGCGGGCCGAAAAACCAGAACAGGCCCGTTTCGTCGGTCGAAGGTACAACGGTGGCGGTTCCTTCGGTGCCGCCCGCATGTTGGTTTCGGTAGTCGACCGAAACTTTGAAACGGCCGCCTAGCAAGCACAGCTCGTCACCGGTCACGACACAGTCGTCGTTGTCGAAGGTCGAGGTCATGGCAGGGTTCGAGGGCGCTGAGGTGCCGTAGGCGTTGATCGCTCGAACTCGAAAGCTAAGTTTCGAAGCCGGGGGTAGTCCTTCGACAATCGCCTTGTCCGTGTCAGGCGCTAGCTGCGTTGGGATTTCAACCCAGTCCGGCGGGATCAGGAGATCGACCACAAATCCGCTCTCATTATCGGAGTTGTCTTGCCAGGTGAGACGGATTTCGGTGCTCGAGAGCGGCGCCGCTCGCAGGGCGCTTGGAGCGTTGGGGCGTGGATCTTCGCCGGTAACAACCTCGGCTATTCCGGTATAGGTCGAGGCGCCAGCACCATTCACAGCTCGCAGGCGATAACCATAATGAGTCGTTGGTTCGACGGAAGAGTCGACCCAAGACGTCGCACCGGCGATGGCATTTCCGACCCGTTCGAAGTTGTCGAGCTGCTGACGTTCGATCTGGAACGAGCTTTCGTCGTCGGAATTGTCGGTCCACTCTAAGAGAACTCGACCCCCGGACGTCGCGTTCGCAGTCAGCTCGGTCGGCGCAGCCGGCGCGGTTAGTTCCCCCTGTCCATAGAGGTGGAACACGCCGGCAAGATCGTCGACGTCAAGGGTGGCGCCGCGGCGATCCGGATGGAACAAGCCGTACATCAACGCTTCGGCGTCTTCAGTGTGAGCGAAACCAAGCGTGTGTCCCAGCTCGTGTGCGAAGAGTTGCTCGGCAGCATTTGCAGGATCTGGTGTCGAAGCGAAGAAGAGCTCAAGGCCATCCTGGGTGACGATGTCCGCAGCAAGAATGGGGTGATACTTCTCGCCCTGATAGGTCAAAGTATCGCAGTCGAACCAGGGGCCGCCGAGAGCTAGCAAACCTTCGCCGTCGAAGCTGCCGGCGATCTCACGGTTGGGATCGTTGAACAGGATGGCATTGATGCCATCGAGGGTTGATAAACCGCCGGTCGATGCGGTCAACCCGTCGAAGGCGTAGCGGATCGGGGTGTGTGGGTCACTGTTCCAAGCAGCTAAAGCGTTCTGGAACGCTTGGAAACCGCCGTCCGGCACGCCTGTCTGGCCCTTAAAGTGAGTTCTCCAGCCAACGTCGAAGGGGCCCGAGTCCGCCGTAAACTCGAACCAACGAACACTGTGGCCGCCATCTTCGCCGCAGCCAAAGGGTGGCGGATCGTCCGTCGAGACAATGGTGCGGAAGGCGTCAGGGCCGGTCGGACCCTCGGGACCTCTCGGGGTTGCAGGCATAAAGTAATCACGTTCCTGCGTTTCTCCCGCCATCCGTCTGTCCAGCCAACGATGGAAATCATCAGCATCCCTCAGATGCTTTGCCGGGGTAGTTCCCGGGGCCGCGATTCGCGTGGCCCCTGAAAGGTCTCGTCGGGCGATGCGCTTGCCGTCTTCATTTTCGATCTTGAAAGCGCCTAGCATGAGCTGGTGGAGAGCGAATGTGTCGTCGTCTTCTCCGGGCTCCAAAAAGAGGAGCAGCTCGTCGCCGGCACGAAAGCGCGGCGCTCCGAGAAGGAGGAATCCAATGCCATCAGAGCGTACGCCGCCCGGAACACGGACGATCACGATGTCATTGGGCACGGTACCTTTGACCCGACGCTCGATCCCGACCTGATAGTCGATGGCAGGCCGTTCACCGCCGGCTGGTTCGACCGTCAGGATTCGTCCTTCGATGATCACCGTCGCGGAATCGGCTAAATTGGCGTCGTCGATCGGCAGGTAGACGGTCGCACCGGCCGTGGCTGCGATCAGCAACAAGGCTGGCACCATGACGACCCTTGGCATGGAGACCCGTGCCGGACGGTAATGCGTGCGCATTTAGAGAGCTTCTCAAGAAGTCGCGTGACCCGTATTGGGTCACGATGTGCCTACAGCATATCAGACTGTGGCGGCTAGAGAGTCTCTCCGGGAGGATCTAGGATCTATCGTTAGTCGGCCCGCCGGAAGGCGTCAACGACGGTGTCGGCAATCGTGGAGCTGACAAAGCTCTTGCCGGTGCGGACGACCCGGATCCCTCGCACCAGCTCTTCGGTCGCACAGTCTTTGAGCAGATAGCCGACCGCTCCTGCTTCGAAGGCTGAGCGAATGACGTCCGCTTCTTCATGGACCGACAAGATGAGCACCTTGACTCCTAGCGATTCGGAGGTCATCCTGCGGGTGGCCTCAATGCCATCCAGACCTGGCATGGCGATGTCCATCACGACAACGTCGGGTTCCAACTCCCGAGCTGCCGATATGGCTCGGTAGCCGTCCTGGCGTTCGCCGACAATACTCATGTCGGGTTCGCGCTCCAACAAGGCTCGGAGGCCGTCGAGAATCAGTTCCTGGTCATCAGCCAAGAGAATCCGAATGCTCATCGCGATGTTCTTCTCCGAGGAGGCGAGCACACGTCGATAACTTAAAGGACATCGATGTAACTCTAGCAGGCTGGGGGACAAATTGCCTCCAGGATCCGGAGCATGACTCCGGGTTCTGGTTCAGCCTCTCCAGTCAGGGGAAGATCTACCGATATTGACAATCGATCCTGACCCAACCGAGGAGTCATTATGAAAGCTCTCTTCTTACCTGCCTTGCTCTTAGGTCTGTTGGCTTCTGCGTGCGCTCCAGCCACGGAAGCCGACCAGACGAATGCGCCCGCTGTGGGTGCCGAAGGTCTCGCCAAAGCGACGTTCGCGGGTGGTTGTTTCTGGTGTATGGAACAGCCGTTCGACGAGCTGAAAGGCGTGGTCTCGACAACGTCCGGCTATATCGACGGACATGTGAAGGATCCGACCTACCAGCAGGTATCGTCCGGCGGTTCTGGGCATACTGAGGCGGTCGAGATCGTGTTCGATCCAATGAAGATTTCCTTCAAAGAGTTACTGGACGTCTTCTGGCACAACATTGACCCGCTGGCGGTGAACCGCCAGTTTTGTGACCGTGGCAGCCAATATCGCACCGGTATTTACACCCATAGCGAAGACCAGCTACGTCTCGCCGAGGCAAGCAAAGATGAACTGGTCCGTTCCCAGGTTTTCGATCGTGAGATCGCGACCGAAATCAAACCAGCAACCCAGTTCTATCCTGCCGAGGACTACCATCAGGATTACTATCGGAAGAATCCGGTTCGCTACAAGATGTACCGCACCGGTTGCGGCCGGGATCGGCGTCTGAAAGAGCTGTGGGGTGACGCAGCAGGGCACTGATCACCGCCAATAAAACCTATCTACGCGACGAATCCGACGCTCTCGGATATCCTAGGCGAGGATATGGAGAGCTTTCGCGCCTACGGAACGACTCGCACCGGCCTGGTACGCAGGTCCAATGAGGACCACATCCTGCTCGAGAGTTCGATCCTCAATCGAGGCAGCGAACGACTAGAAGTGCAGGTCCCTCATGACTTGGCGGCACAGCCTGGAGTGCTTTGTGCGGTGGCGGACGGCATCGGGGGCGAGGCCGGAGGAGCCATCGCCAGTCGCCTGGCGCTATCGACTTTGGTAAGTCGGTTTCAGGCGGCGTCTGAAAGCGCTGGCCATCTCCAGGAGCCGAGCGAGGCTGTGCGATCCGCCGCTGAACAGGCGAACGCTGCGGTGCTTCGAGTTGCCGAGAGTGAACCTGGCTTGGCGCGTATGGGCTGCACTTTGACCGGCATCTGTTTGCTCGGAGACCGTTATCTGGTCTTCAACGCTGGCGACAGTCGCGTCTATCGTCTGCGAAGGGGCTCACTCGAGTGTTTGACGCGGGATGACTCGATGGCCAGCCTGGTGGTCGAGGCGGGTGCTATGACCGCCGAGGAAGCGGCTCGATCGCCGATCGGCCATACCTTGACCAACTGCCTTGGAAGTCGCGAGTTTCAGCTGAGCTTGGAGGAAGAGACCTGGCGTGCCGGTGATCTACTGCTCGCCTGCTCGGATGGTCTTTACGACATGGTCAAGGATGAACGCATTCGAGATCTGTTGGATCGAGATACCTCGCTCGAGCAGCGAACCGAAAGCCTGGTCGAAGCCGCGCTGGCTGGCGGCGGCAATGATAATGTCTCGATCGTTCTGATGACGTTGGACTGATCGATCAGCGTTCCCAGTCCATCTCCCAGCGCAGCGTCAGCAAGAACTCATCTGCGGTCTCATCCTGGCCGGCTCGGACAAAGGTATTGTCGTTCCATTCGACGGTGAGGTCGATCATGCCGTCGAGAAGGCCTAGCCTCAACCCGAAATCAATCTTCTCCCAGTCCCAGAAGACGCTGGGAGCTGGGAACATCGGATGGGTGCGGAATTGATTGCTGAGCCTTGAGATCCGCACCGCGGGTTGAATGAAAGAGAAGATCTGGCGACCGAAGGCGTCGGCGAAGAAGGGCAACTCAAAGGTGTAGGAAGCTTCGGCTTCCCAGCCCTCGCGGGGAAGGCCTGCCAGGTCCTGCTCGACGATTTGTCCGAAGAAGGTGAAATCACCAGCGTATATCCAGACGTTGGCGCCCCATTCTGCTCGATCTTCTTTAGTGATCGGCGCTGGGAAGAGATTCAAGGGGCCGAGCAGAAGGTCGAGGTCGCCGCCATAGAAGGTGCCGGAGATATCGACGGAATCGGCGAGATCTCGACCGAAGGCCCAGGCCATGATGTCGGCGTTGACAAAGCCGCTTTCGTCTCCGAGACGGACGCCGACGCCGACGCCGGTCTCCGGGTTTTCGAAGTCGATGTCCGCGACGTCAGTGTCGTAGAAAATCGGGATGCCGACCCCGAGCTCCGGCTCGACGTCAACGCTGAAGTCCCTTAGATCTTCCGTGCCATTATCGCCTGCGAGCGCATTCGGGTCGCGAAAATATAGCGGGTTGCCGGTGGTGTACGAGGCCTTGACGTAAAACCTGCGACCCAGATCCACGCCGGCTTCCACTCCGATGGTCTCGAAACGGTTCAAGGCGGTTGATAGTAGCCCGTAGCTCTCCAAGTGGCGATCGTCCTGCCGCTCAAACTTAGGGAATTTACCGATTTTGAGGTAGGCCGAAGGGCTTTCCGGGAGATCTCCGGGTTCCGTTTCCTGGCCGAATCTCAACCAAGCCTCGTCGATGTCCCACTCCTCAGCCTCGGACGTTGGGTTGCGGTCATAGCGGTCGATCAAGTCGACTTTCAGCTTGGCGGACAGCCATTCTCGCCAATCCGCTTTCAGCCAGAGAGTCACGGCCGAGACTTCGCTGTGATCGCCAGGCTCAACCGTCTCGAGAAAAACGCCCTCTTGGCCAGGAAACAATTGATCCAGGCTCAGCGGCACCGGGCTCGGAAAGCGAGCCTCGTCGGAGTCCCGCAAATGACCCTTGACTTCGAAGCCAAAGCGATAGCGTGGCGTGTCCTCGGTCTCAGAATCGTCAGCGTGAGCCTGACTCACCGGACTGGTGAGAAGCAGGACGCAGATCAAGAATCCAAGCCAACTGGGCACGGCGAATTTCATAGCTACTTGAGATCAGGACTTCGCCCCGAGCACCAGACGGGTAATTGACTTCTCGGGAGCGTTGAGATCTCCGCCGCTCAGGCGGCCGATTTCTCGATCACCGGCATAGACAATGGCGGTGGGTACCCCGTGAAGGTCGTCGCGTTTTGTGACCGGATCGTCAGACATCGGCTGTGGCAAGCCGTAGTACTCGAATTGAATCTTCGAGCCCTCGAGCTCGTTCTCCAAGCGCAAGATGCGTGGTACCAATCGTCCGCAGACCGGACACCAGGTGCCAAAGTAGATCTTGACTCGCACAGCTTCTTGATTGGCGCGGAGACTGTCCAAGTAGCGCGCTTCGGGTGTGTATTCGTCGGCCAGTTGGGCATATTCGGGTTTGTAGCTCCTGAGCGCCTCTGGCCCCTGGGTACCGAGCAAGGGGGGCTTGGCCTTGAGCTTGGCTTCTTGATCCTTGACCTTAAAGACGATTTCCTGACCTGCGATCTGAAACCCGCCCAGGCGATTGAAGGATGCATCGGCCAACAGGTCAATGGTTCCGTCATCCCGCTTCATCACTTTCATGAAGCTGACGCTCTCGACGGATTTCGTGCGTGGGCTGATCAGCAGTGGCGACGTCAGCTCGGGCGCGATGATCAAGTATGAAAACGCCCGCTCAGAGAGGTAGATCTCGGCGTGTTTCAGATCCTCGCCGTTGAGCTCAAGAGTAAACTCGCCGTTGCGCTTGAAGCCGCTGAAGACGGCGTCAGCCGGGACTTGGGCGATGGCGGGTGCGACGCCGAGCGTCAGCACCGCGGCTAGGAGCCCGCTGGCCAAGGTCGGGCGATGGTCAGAGAGATATCGGTTCATGGTAGGTCCTCGTCGCTGGGATTCATCCGTTGGAGTGGGCATCGATCTGAGCCGACTTGCCGGCAGTTAGCTGGTCGAGCGGCGGCAGACCCGAATAGGTTTCGACCACCTTGCCGTCGCGAACCAGGAAGGACCTGGGTAGAGTCCGGTAGAGTGGTCGGAGCAGAGCGGCGGGCGCCTCTCGCAGCTCGAACGATGGCCCTCGGCTGAAGCGAAAACCGAAGAGTTGCTCGCTGGTCGCGGCGGTCAGTACCCATAGAGAAGGTCCGCTGCCCGCCCAATGATACTCGTTGAGCGCTTCGACGTGGTCACCAAGAGGCCCGTCTTCGAGCTCAGCCATCACCACCAGGTGCTCGCCTTGGGCAATTTCTGGCAGGACCCCGTCCATACAAACGCGTGAATTGTCCTCCGCCGAGCCGGCGCAGATTTTCATCGGATCGGTTCCGGGCTTGAGCCGTGTCGCCAGGTTGTCGAGGGGCAAGTCAGGAGCCTTCCAGGCGAGGATCACGGTCGCGAGGGTCGCGACGGTGACAAATCCCGTTCGCCATCGCGGCAGAGGTAAGCCTTGGCCCCTGCCGAGAAAAGCGAGCAGCAGGGTGGGCACCATGAGCCCCAGGTCCTGCCAGAAGGCTTCGGCTGGAGTGCGTTCTACCAGATTTCCGAAGCAGCCACAGCCAGCCTCTTCCTGAATCGCGCCATGGGCGGAGCGCCAATAAGTACGGCCGGTGAGGAAGAGAAAGAAAGCGACCAGCGCCGTTGTTGGCCACAGAATCCACCAACGCCGTACGGCCAACAACAAGGCACCGCCCAGGAAAACTTCAAGCGCCAGGGCGATCAGTGCAACGGCTGTCGCCGGTAGCAGAAAATCCAACCCTTCGTTGGTGATCTGTTTGGCGAAGGCACTCGGATCCAGGGCTTTAGCCCACGCCGCGATCAGGAAGACGGCTCCGAGGATGACGCCACCCACGATCCCGGCTATCTGCCGCCAGCCAACCGGTTGAGCCTGTGTGTTTTCTTGCTCCATAAAAGCGATCGTAGCCGGGCCTCGACCTGTCGGCAAGCTTCATCGAGCGGGGTTTTACCTCGGCGTTACGCGACGTTATTGCCGGTGCACATAAGTGCCGGCGATCAGATCGTGCAGGCCCCGTTTTGATTTTCCGAGGATCATCAGGAACCCTACAAACACCGGAGCCGCGCTGGCGACGTAACCCACGAGTCGGGCTAGAGCTCTCGGAAAACCAATGCCGGCTTGGGCGCTGTCGCCCGCGGTGACATAGAGACGGAACAGGCGTTTCCCGGGCGTTGTGCCCCAGATCGCCCAGCCGAACAAGACGACAATAAAACCGACTCCTGAAGCAATCGCCTGGGCGACGTACTCACCTAGATCCAGTCCGCCAAACATCGCACCAACTTGCAGCACCCCCATCCACAGACCGTCAACCAGCGATGCCAGTAAGCGCAAACCGAAGCCTGCGCCGGTCGCCGTCTGTCCCTTCGGGGCTGGGGCGCTATAAGGATTGTAGGCGGCGGCCGCCGTTTTCTCCTCATCCTTCGCCGGCAGCGCTTCTAACATTTCTGGCCCCATGGTGACGTCGAATCCGTCTAGCGACGGCAGCAGATCACTGGTCGACGACTCGGGGGACCCAGCGTTGGCTGGAGGCGCTACCGCCGACTCCGCGGCTGGGACAGAAGGAGTCGCCGCAGCTGGGGTCACAGTCGGGGGCGCAGCGGCAGCAGCTGGAAGAGGCGAAGCCTGGGCTTGAGACGCTGGCGCGGGAGCTGAGGGAGGTGAAACCGGTGGCGTTGACGCTGCAGGAGCGGACGGCGTCAGTGGCGGCGCGGCAGGTGGGACTGGCGGCTGCTGGCTCGCTGGACTGGGCGGAGCCGCCGAGGGGCTGGGTGGGGTCGCTTCCTGCGGCTGTGCCGGCGGCGTTGGGGGAGTGGGTGGAGCTATAGGTGGTGATGCTGCAGCAACTGGTGCCTGAAGGCCAGGATCGAGAGGGCTGCCGGCAAGGGCAGACTCAGCATAGCGAGTTCCTTCCGTCGTCACGGCTTGCGCTGGATCGACCGGCGGCGTCGGAGTTGAGGCAGGTGCAGATTCCGCCGCCTTAGGATTCGGCGGGACCGGAGCCATGTGAGGCTCCGACGGCTCGACCACCGGTGGCGGGGCTGTTGATCCTGAAGTTACTGGCGCCGCCCAGGGTGAGGTCGGCTCCGACGCCACGGGTTGTGTGGGTGGCGGGCTGACGGGTGGAGCTGCGAATCCAGCCGCGGAAGGGGGCTGTGTCGCGGCCGGGTTGGGCTGGGCAGGAGCTGGCGGCGCCATATGGGAAGGCGGAGGAGCGGGGGCCGCTGCACCGACATCCATTTCCATTGCCTCCTGCGCCAAATCCGCCGAAGCTTTCTGGAGGAAAAGCGTGGCTTCGCCATGTTCCTCTTCCAGCGGATGTGCGGCCATACGCACGGTCTGAAACGCGGAAGTACCGATCACCCTGACTTGCAGGTCGGCGTCACCCAATCCAAGAGTATCTTCATGATGGAGCTCGCCGCCCTCTTGAATCCTTTCGCCGTTGATAAATGTGCCATTACTCGAGCCAAGATCCTTGAGCAGGATTCTGCCGCTACCGGCCTTGAGCACGACATGCCGACGGCTAACGCTGGGGTCGTTGACCGAGATGTCGCAGGTGCGGCTGCGTCCGACCGTTCGCTCCCCCTCTTCGAGCTCGAACATCTGGTCTTTGAAATCGAGGAAGTAGCTCCACCCCTCAGACATCTTTCCGCCTCCAGGCCGGGTCTACGGTTCAAACGGATCGTTATCAAGCAGTCTACCACGCCTTCGATACGGGATTCGGAGCCCAACGGTGAGAGCTCGGGAGGCGATAACTGTCCCGCTCGATGAGGAATCGTGGTCAGCAGACTTTTATGTCCGTGGGCCAAGTCGCCTGAGGAGCTCAGTTTGGGCCATGGCTGCGGTCACCGCAGCCTCGGAGCGCAAGATCCAAGGACCGAGGGAGACCGGGGAAAATCCTGCGTCGCTGAAGGTTTCGACCTCGCGATCAATCCAACCGCCCTCGGGCCCGATGGCGATCACGACTTTGCCATGGCCCACGAAGATACCCTCTAGTGGTTGGGCTCCGGGGTGAGCCAGCAACCCCTGAGGAGCAGCCTCTCTGCTCGAGAGCTGTTGGCGGGCGCGACGCGCCTCGAGATCGCGAACGAAAGGGACCAGCAGGCGGTGCAGGCGGACGACGGGGAGTCGGGTGATCCTGCCTTGCTCAGCGCCGAGCACCAGATGGTGGTGAATCTTCGATTCGCCGAGAGCCGGGGAGCCGAAGAAGCTTTTCTCCACTCGCCAGGCCGCGATCAGGTCGAGTCGGCCAACGCCCATGGCGGCGGCGGTTTGCAGCACCCGATGTAAGACCGCCGGTCTCGGCACAGCGACGATCAGATCGATCCAAGGGTCCGGTATCGGCTGGTCACTGACCTCAGCGACTAGTTCGACTTCACAGGAGGTGATGGCCGTCACTCGGCCGATCCCTTGGCCGCCACCAAAGACCCCGAGTCGAAGCTCGCGGCCGGGCTCGACACGCAAAACTTTGAGCAAGTGCTCAGCCCTTCGGCCACCGAGTCGCACTCGGCCGCCGATGGAGATCTCGTCCGGTTCCAGAAGCAGTAGGTTCAAGGGGTGGTATAGAGATCGATCACTCGCTCGAAGCCTTGGGAGCAGACGGCGCAGAACGGCACTTCGTTGCGAGAAAACATGATGCAGTCGATCTGAGGACGATAGGAGCCTTTGGCGGCGTAATTCGAGCCTTCGAAGGCACCGACTTTATCGGCCAGCGGAGCTGAACCCAAGAGCTTGGTTTCGAAGATCTGGGCTTCGTGAAACAGCGCCGCCATTTCAGACTCTGGGCGGTTCTCGGCCCGGATCCAGCGGCGTTGTTCCTGGATCTTTCGGCTGTGGCTTTCAAATTCCTGTTTCGGCCAGGGAGTGGGGAGCGGAACTCCTGGCTCGACCAGATCTTTCCACTTGAGATGCTCCGGATCGTTGAGGACCGTTGCATTGAGCTCCCAGGGCTCGGTCTGTTCTTCTGGAATCTCATAAGCCACGGACGAGGTGTAGTACTCATCCGCGAGACCGGCGAAGTGATGCCCGAACTCATGGACGAAGACGTACTCGGCGAACTGATTATCGACCGCCACAGTGCCATAAAGACCGAAGATGCCGCCGCCGCCATACGTCTCGTTATTGGCCAGTACTTCCACCACGTCGTAGGGTGCCCAGGCCGCCAGGTCACGGAATGCACGGTTCTCAAAGGTCAGAATGTAGCGTTCGGAGCCGAAGGCGTCGTAGGTGGAGCCGGCTGGCGAGCGGCGGTGAATGCCGGTCGATGGCCGTGAGATGCCCGACTCCGCGGCCGGTGGGCAGAGTCCCCAAACGTTGAAGTCAGCACGCCGTTCTCGAAATGGCGATTCTGTGAAGAGCGCTTCGGCGAGGCGTTTGGCGTCCGCGACAAACTTGCCGCATTCCGCCGCGGTATAGCCATCACCCAGGAGCAGCAAATCGACCTGGGTCGCCGGATCGCCGTTGTCTTGGAGGGTGATCAAACCCGGGTCGGGCACCGCCGATGGGTCCACGTAGATGTCGTTCGGATCGATCTCCAGGCGCCAGATTTCAAAGAAAGCACTGTCCGCGTCGCGTTTCGAGAGCACGATTTCGATCGAATTTTGGGGCTGTGGAAAGCGTAACGACTCATGGAAGGTGCGGTGCATCGTTTTCGCTTCGGCAGTGGTCTCCCACTCGCCGTAGATCGAATTGAAGCCGCGCGAATAGAGCGCCTTGCCGGTCTTGGCGTCGGACACTTCAAAAAAGTACTTGCCGAGGTTGGTGTCGTCCAGCGGCCGATTTGGATTCCCGGGCCAAGGCAGCGGCTCCAGCACGACACGGTCGAGGCTAAAGGCCTCCTCGGTGGCGGTGCCGGTGTGGTAGTAGTCGACACGCAGAGTCTTCGGGGTTTCGGCGGCAGCGCTAGCGACGAGGAGGACCGAGAGGGTACTCAGCCGGAGGCAGCGTAAGGAGATCATGGAGTTAATTTACGTCAGCTCCGTTAGGAAGTCGATGCTTACGGATTCAGTGATTCCGCCAGAGCCAAGGCGCGGAAGTGTTGTACGGATCGATTCAACTAGGCCGGTAGGGCTTAGCTGTCGTGCTAGAGTCGCTAACAGTGAACCTGTTTATGAACCATTGTTTGTGAACCATGTTGGATGGTGAACCCGTTGAATGGCGAGCCCCATTGAAAGGTGAACCATCGTTGGGAGGTCTGACCGCATGAAAATTGTCATTTTGCTTTTGTGTTCCTTGGCCCTGGCTTTTCCCGCACAGGCCGCCGACTTTCCTTCGATCAGCGATACCGAGCGCGCTATAGAAGCTGTGGCTGGCCAGCCTGGCGCTCCGGCAGTGGTGCTGTTCAAGAAAGCTGAGCTGAAGCTTCAGGACTATCCGCGCGAAATCTCGTCTTACCTCAAGGTCGACGTGCGACTCAAAATTCTGACCGAAGAAGGAAAAGAATTTGGCGAGGTCGAGATTCCCCATAGTGGTTTTTATCGTTTGCGCGGGCTCAAGGGACGCACGGTGCTCCCCGACGGTCAGACCCTGGCATTGCCGGAGGATGCGATCTTCGAAGAGCGCCGCTCGAGGTCGCTCAAGACGTTCATTACCAAGCTGGTATTTCCAGCGGTCGAGGTTGGAGCCATCCTCGACTACACCTATACCGTGCGCTGGGATCACCTCTTTTTCCTGGAGCCCTGGTACTTCCATGCTGAGGTACCCACCCTCTTGTCGGAGATCGTCTACATCAAACCAGAGAATCTGGCACTCAAGCCTTGGGGGGTCGAGCTCCCGGGCTCGCCGGTCAAGAGCGAGAGCCGTCGATCTCCCAAGGGGGTCGAGATTCGCCTGTGGGCCGAGAGACTCCCCGGCATTCCGAGTGAGCCGTACGGGCTGGCCTTCAACGCGCTCTCCAGCCGATTCATGATGGTGCCGGCCTTCATCCACCTCAACGGCAGTCGGCAACCGCTCTTGGATTCCTGGGAGAGTACCTGCGAGCTCTTCGACGACATCTACAAGCAGGCGCGGCGCAAAGATCGCCAGGCGCGTAAGGAAGCAGCTGCGATCACGGCCAAGCAGGCGAGCCAGGTCGACAAGATCGCTGCCCTGCATGCTTATGTCCGTGATGAAATTCGGACCGAGCTGTCGATCGGCGTCGGCATCACCGATGACGTCAAGGTCGATCAGATCTTGGCAGATCGACAGGGCACTCCGATCGCCAAAGCTCTGTTGCTACAGTCGATGCTCGCCGGTATCAAAGTCGACTCACAGATGGTTTGGGTTGCTGATCGCACCACCGAACGTGCCGATCTCAGCGTCGCTAATCCTTGGTGGTTCGACGCGGCGCTCGTGCGGGTCGAGATCGACAAAGAACCCGTTTACCTCGATCCCGTGGACCCGAGTGTCGGATTCGGCCGGTTGGCACCGTACTATGAGGGCACTCAGGGGGTCGTGTTCCACAAGTCCAAACCGCAGATCGTCGATCTGCCCGTGACGCCGATCGAGCAGAATCTGCGACGGGTGGTGGTCGACTTAGAAATCGACGACGAGGGGCGTGTCTCAGGTCAAGGCTCCCAGGAGCTCGAGGGGCATCAAGCCTGGCGCTTTCTGCGCTGGAAGGATGATGAAGAGGCGACCACTGAAGCCTGGCGGGAGCTTCTGGAGCAGAACTTCAGCGGTTACGACGTTTCGGACATCCAGGTGGAGGAAGATGTCCGGCGACAGCATCTGCGGATCGGCTGGTCCATGCGGCAGCGCGACGAAGAGGTGTTAGGAGATGAGGCGACGATCGTGCCTTCGTTGCCGCTAGCCGCCAGGCAACCTTTCAACCTACCGCCGGAACAGCGACGGACGCCTGTGCAAATGGCTTACGGTCGGCGCGACGACCTGGTGACGACCGTCCGTTGGCCGGCCGATTGGAAGATCGATGCGATGCCTCAGGATATGAGTCATGGCGGCTCGGCGGGCAAGATCGAGTGTGCGGTCGAGAATGAGGAGAGCCAAGGCATGATGACCATCCGGCGACGTTTCGAGTTGACCGATCGGGAATTCTTCGGCAAGGACGCCTACAGCGCTTTGCGCGAGCTCTATGGCCAGGCGGTGAAGGCTGATGCTCTGGGGCTGGTTTTGGTCCGTGATTGATTCAAACCGACGCAGGCTTTGTTCGGAAGGGCTGAAAAGAGCCCGGGTATGGGCCTTCTGGGTCGGAGGTCTCTCTTTACTCTTCGCCTCTGCCAGTGAAGCTGCGATCTTCCTGGAAAAGAAGGTCGCCATCGATGTCGATCCCGACGGTCGAGTGCGCGAGCACTTGGCTCTGAAGTTGCGCTTGGAGACGGCGGGAGATCTCGAGGATTGGGCTCACTATCCGATCTACCTGGACGAGAACCGCCGTCTTGAATCTTTCGAAGCCTGGGTCGTCGGTAGCGACGGTCAGCGGGTGAAGGTCGGTCGCAAGCGTCAAGATCGCATGGAGTTTTCCGGTGAGAGCACGATCGAAAGCTCCCACTACTTTCATGTCGTCGAGTTTCCGGGCTTGCGACAGGGGTCGATATTGGAGCTGACCCATGTGGTAGAAGTCGATCCTTATTTCTCCTCCGCCCAGATCGGACTCTTAGAAGACGGTCCGGTCGCGCGGCTCGAAGTCATCGTTCGCGGCGTGACCCGATGGCGGCTCGATGGACCGACCGAAGGGTTGGAAATCGAAGAGCTCGAGAACGGTTTGACACTTCGAGGACAGAATCTGTCCGCGGTCGACCGTCCTGAGCTGGCCGCCGGGGGGGCCGCCAGCGAGCCGGTCTTGCGTTATGCCTGGGGGGAGGAGAAGAGCTGGCGGGACGTCGGTCGCTGGTATGGCGATTTGATCGCCTCTTTGCCGCGGTATGCTCCGACGGTGCGCGCTCTGGCCGCCGAGCTGACGGCGGACGATCAGATGCCACGACAGAAGCTCGAAGCCTTACTCGCTTTCTTGAGGCGCAAGGTGCGCTATGTGGCGGTTCAGGTCGGGATCGGCGGTTATCGGCCGTCGGCCCCGGCAGAGGTCTTGAGTCGCAAATGGGGAGACTGCAAAGACAAGTCGTTGCTGCTGATCGACTTGCTCCATGAGATCGGAATCAACGCGGTTCCCGCTTTGATTCTGTTGGACTCGGATCGTCGGATCGACCCGGACTTTCCATCCCCGGCTCAATTCAACCATCTGATCGTGGCCGTCCCGAAGGATGGGATCGAGGTCAAAGATGGGGATCCGGTCGCCGGGGATTACCTCTTTCTCGACCCTACCCAAACCCACGGTGGCGCGCGCTGGCTTCATCCCGGAGTGCAGGATCAGGACGCTTTGGTGGTTACGGATCAGGGGGGCGTTTTGGTCCGAACTCCGACCCTGCCGCGTCACGAGCGCCGCGTTCTCGGAGTCGACGTCGAGGTTTCTTCGACCGGCAGTGCGAGTGGCCGTGCCGGATTGCGGCTTGAGGGTGCAGATGCTGTGGGTTTCATCGAGCAAATGATGAATGCGCCGCCGGAGCGAACTCACGAGGACGTTCTCCGCATCTTCGAAGGGCTGTTGCCTGGGGCACAACTCTCCGGCGCTGGCTGGCAGGAGCTGGAGGGCGAGATTCCAGCGGTCCAGATGTCTCTGGCCGTGGAGTTTGAAGGTTTGGTGGCCGGTATGGAGCGCCCGGCATTTCTATTGCAGAGTCTGCGGGCCGCTCCCGAGCCCCGTCGACTCGACGATCTCCATTCGGCGGCCGCTTACCCCGCCCGGATCGCAGAGACCCACTGGCGTCTCGATTTGCCGGCGGGGTGGTGTCCCCCTCGCACCGAGACTCAAAACGTCGATAACGAAGCCGGATCGTTCCGGCAATCCGTTGGCATAACACCTGGCGGTCGTGTTGCCGTCGAGCGTCGGACTCGGCTCCACCGACGCTGGTTCGAGGTCGATCAGGTGGCTGATCTGAAAGAGATTGCCGTCCACGAGCATCGTGCACAGCGTCGACGCATTCGACTACGCTGTGAGGAGTGAAAGCAAGAGCTAGCAGCCCGTGGCAAGACTCAGTCCGCGCTGCGAACGGATCTTTCCGCCATCTCTGCGTTGCAAAATCCGCAAAATACTCCAGTATGACTGTGGTTGCGTCTTGATCTGACGAAAAATCTCAAGCCGAAGGTTCGAGTTGCTTGGAACACTAGTGGGCCCTAGAGGTATTCGACAAAGCCGTCGTAGCCATGAATGACGTGTCCGGCGTGATCTAAGCTCGCCAAGATCTGGCGGGTGAGGTTCAGCTTGTCACGCAGGAAGTCGTCGTTGTGATGGGGCGCATGGTGGACCACGATCCAGCGTTGAGATTCGGTGATTCTGGCCAAGAAACAAGCATTAGGCACCGAGGAGTGACCGAAGCGGACGGTTTTCGGATATTCCTCGGCGGTGTATTGGGCTTCATGGATCAACACGTCCATACCGGTCAGAAAATCGATCATCGGCTGATAGTTGGACAACAGCTCTCGGTGGTTCGAGATGCCCCCGGGGGGCCCCATATATCCCTGAAAGATTTCATTGTCCGGGACCCAGGCGATCTTCTTATGCGGTAGCTCGAGCTTGTATCCCAGGGTTGCCCCGGGATGTTGGGTGAATTGCCAGGAGATCTCGATCTCGCCGATGCGGATCGGAGAGTCGCCGAGATAGACGAATTCCAAGACCGCGTCCATATTCTCCATCTGGATCGGGAAATAGTCCGGGTCGAACTGACCGCGGAATAGCGCCTCCAGGTTCTTGTTGAAACCCTTGGCGCCATAAATCGTGATCTCGAATCCGGGAATAAAAGCTGGGGCAAAAAACGGGAAGCCTTGAATATGATCCCAGTGGGTATGGGTGATGAACAGGTGGATCTTGCGCGGAGGCTTCGCGGCGAGCGCTTGCCCCAGGTCGCGGAGTCCCGAACCGGCATCGAAGATAATCAGATGGTCGTCGTACTCCAGACTCATGCAAGAGGTGTTGCCTCCGTGGCGGAGGAATTCCGGGCCTGAAATCGGGATCGAACCTCGTGTGCCCCAGAGTTGGAAGATGCCTCCACTGGCATCCAAGGCGGGACGGTAGTTGGGACTCTCGATTCGTTGGTCAGGGCTGAGCAGCAGACGCGCGGTGTCAGTAGGATAGACCCGATGTGAAGAAAGCACCTGCTCGACCTTGACGACCAAGTCTTCGGGTTCAAATGGCTTGATGATCAGGTCTGCGACACCCAACTGCTTAGCACGCCCGATCTCCGTGCGGAAACCCTTGACGGTGCAAACGATGATCGCGAGATTTCGGCTTTGAGGGTCGCTCTTCAGCCGTTTCAAAACTTCGATCCCGTGCAGCTTCGGCATCATCAGATCGAGGATGACGAGATGCGGATCGAAAGACTCCACCAAATCGAGGCATTGTTCCCCGTCATGGGCGACCGCGGTCTGGTAGCCGACCTCCTCGAGCGCCCAGCGAATCGACTGGGCGATGACCTCGACGTCGTCGGCGATCAGGATTCTGAAGCTGGAATCCCTTCTGCTGGCATCGCTCATGGAGATCTCAAGTAGGCCTGCTCAACCCCTGAGGAAGGCTTCGAGATGAAGCGTCAGCTGTCGGATTTCTTGGTTCAGTGTTTCATACATTCGCTCGATAAGCATCAGGTCCTGAGTTTGGGCTGCCGTTTCGAGGGCTTCCGCAACTGTCGCCGCCGATCCGGCGCAGATGCCACTGGTCGCACCGTGCAGCCCATGAGCAGCGTCACCAATGGCTGGCATCTCGCGGTTGGCGAACGCATCACGTAAGGCCGTCAGATAGTGGGGGGCGTCTTTCTCAAGAAAGATTTGTATTAGCTGGCGAGCTCGGTCCGGGTGGCCGCCGACGTATCGGAGCAGCGATTTAGGATCAAAGATCGCGCGATGTTGGTTTGGAGCAGAGTTTGGCTCGATCGCGGGTTGAGGATCAGAGATCAGGGCACTCCGCATCGCCTTCAGTAACGTCGACTTGGAGACCGGCTTGGCGAGATAAGCATCCATTCCGGCGTCGAGGCATCTCTGTCGTAGGTCAGGCGTGGCGCTCGCCGACATGGCAATGATCGGGACACGGGTTGGCATACCGGTGATCACGTTGCGTCGTTCCTCTGCGGCACGAATCGCGGCGGCCACCGCAAAGCCATCGAGATCCGGTAGACGCATGTCGGTCAACACCAGATCAAAGGAGCTTTGTTCGAGGGCCGCGAGCGCCTCCGCTCCGCTGGGCGCGATTTCGACATCGAGCTTCCAGGCTTCGAACAGGTCCTGCACCGCCACTTGATGGATGTGGCTGTCTTCGATCAGCAAGACGCTGCCGGACTCGAGCTTGTGTAGGGGGCCCGTCAAGCCTTCATTTTCTACCGTCTCGATCGCGCTCGTCGTGGTGCTGTATTCGTCAGTGATGTTGAGTAGAACGAGTTCCTCCGCTAGTTCGCTCCTCTGGTCTGAGGGTGGGCCGATGCTGTCGCTTTCTGGCGTGGCCGCGGTCGGCAAGTCGAATGGGTAGGTGAAGCAGAAGGTGCTCCCTGGCCCCGGATGGTCGTCGACTTCAAGCTCTCCGCCCATGCGATGGACCAGACGACGGCTGATCGCAAGCCCCAGTCCCGCGCCACGGGTAAGAGGTGCCGTCGCCGCCTCGGTCTGTTCGAAAGGTTGGAAGATCGCCTCGTGCTGATCCGTAGGGATGCCAGGACCCGAATCGCTGACGGTCAATTTGAGCATGGCCTGGTCAGGGGCCTTGGAAGTCAGATCAACGGCGACCTCGACCATGCCTGCGGGAGTGAATTTGATCGCGTTGGTCACCAGATTGAGGAGTACCTGCCCGAGGCACCTCGGATCTCCGATCAACCGATCCGGGACCGAACGGTCGACCCTGCACGTCAGGCTCAAACCCTTTTTATCGGCCTGGATTGCCGGAGCCGCGAGCAGATCAACGAGATGGGAGCGCAACTCGAATGGGCTGCCTTGCGACGCAGGGCTCCCAAGCTCGAGTCGAGAGTCCTCAAGGACGTCGTCGAGCAACTGCAGCAACGCACTGGCCGAGGTCTTGATCGCTTCGAGATATCGTCGCCCTGGCCTTGACGTACCCTCGAGCATCAGCTCGACGAGGCTCAAGATACCGGTCATCGGGGTTCGAATCTCGTGACTGAGGTCGGCTAACAGCTTGCTCTTGGCGCGGTTGGCTGCCTCAGCCGACTCCCGGTCCCGTTCAGCCTGCCGGACTCGTTCGGCAAGAACCTCGAGAGACGGGGCCGCTGACTTCAAGCTAAGGTACCTCGCGTCGGAGGCGGAATGCCGCGACAGCTTGCGGCGTCTCGCCGGGTGGTAACGACTTGGCCAGTTTACGAATACCGCGTTCCCAAGACGGTTGCGACGTCCATTGGCGGGCGTCGATACGCTCGCGTCGGTCGAACGCACGAACCAAAGATGGGACCAGATCGGGACGGCGCTGTCCGTGGGCGTCGACCGCGACGATTTCAAAGTCCGGTCCTTGCCGGTAGATCGCTAGCAGTCCGAAGGCGCCTTCGTCACCGGTCGCCTGAAATAGGGCTACGCGGCCGCGTCGGCCGTCTTCGAGCTCGGCCAAGATGCCTTCGACCAGCGGGTGGCCAGCAGCAAAGAAGTCGATGGTTTCGCGAGTCACGCCGGTGGCGCGGTCGAAGGTCCCGAGATAACGGGAGCCTTCAGGGACCCCGGGCAGATGGTCGACCAGAGCCTGGGCCCCGTGCTCAACCAACCAGGCGCGATCGCTTTGTTCCTCGATTTCGAAGCCGAAGCGGGCCGCTGCTCGCAACACAACCTCTTCGTTCAGGGTCTCGAGCTCGGGGGGGACCCGGTCGAGAATAGCCGACGCCATCCCGGCTCGATAAGGCTCCCGCAGGAGCTCATGATAAGCGGCTTCATGCACTCTTTGGTTGGCCTCGCGGGCCTCTTCCAGGACGGCGTCAAAGACATCTTCTGCGATCTCTTCCGGACCCTTGAGCGCGACCTGCTCGATGGCCCGCGCGACATGTCGGAGCTCGCGCTCCAGCCCGCCGAGGGGTTCGGTGAACAGCCCGATTCTTTCGTAGAGGCTGACGATCGTTCGGCCGAGGCCGCCGGGAGGTCGAAAATAGACGATCTCGGTCGGCCGATCCCGGCCGATGCGATCGAGCCGGCCGATGCGCTGTTCGACCACCGCCGGATTCCAGGGTAGGTCGAAAAGCACCAGCCGTCGGCAGAACTCGAAGTTGCGGCCTTCGCCGCCACACTCGGTCGAGATCAACAGAGACGGCCCTTCGGGCAAGCGAAACTGCGCCACCTCAACATCGCGACGTTTGACCGAGAGCTTCTCGTGAAAAATGCCGACCCGCAGTCGTCCGTTTTGCTCGAGGGTTGTTTTCAACAGGTCAAGGCTTTCCCGATGGGCGACGAAAACCAACGTTTTTTCCTGCTGGCGGTGCCAACGGTCCGCGGCCTGGGCCAGCCAGGCGAGTCTGGGATCGGCGTCCCGCGCGCGCTCGATCGCTTGGACCGCCTTTGGATTCGATGCGGGGATCTTTGGCAACAACGCTGCCGGCGACGCCAGAGCGCGAAAGATGCGGTCGGCTTTCCGCGCTGGGATCGCTGATCCGGAAGTCGTCCGTGCGCGCTCGGCCTGTTCGAGGTCTTCGAGCAGACGCCAACCCTTGGCGTATTGGGGTTCGTCGAGGTCTACGGCCTCGGGTTGGCGGGGGGGCAAGCCGCCAACGTCGACTCGACGGGTCGCACTGGCGCAGGCCGGCAGGGGGACTCGGCGGTGCAAGCGCTCCTCAAAGGAATCCTCCGGCAGCTCCTCGGGACGCAGCAGCTGGAGCAAGCGAAAAAAACCATGGGCATCATCTTCGAGCGGCGTGGCGGTGAGCAGCAGGACGCTGCGACCGAGGGCGGCGATCGGCTCGATCGCTCGATAAGCAGGATTGCCGGGGTGGCTCGGCGGTCGCTTCAAGTGGTGGGCCTCGTCGACGACCAAGAGATCGATGCCTGCCTCGACCGCCTGTTCGCTGAGCCGCCGCCGAGCGGCCAGATCTTCCAGGCTGATGATCGCCCGTCGATAGACTTCGAACGGATTGAAGCCGCGGCCGTGCTCACGCTCGACATCTCGTAAGCGCTTGTCGTCGAGCAGGACGAAGATCTGATGGTGTTTGCGCCAGAGCTCGCCGAGCCACTGCACGGTCAAGGCCGCGGGAGCGACCACCAGCGTGCGGTCGGCCCGACCGGTATGGATCAGGCGATTCATGATCAGGCATGCCTCGACGGTCTTGCCTAGTCCGACCTCGTCCGCCAGCAGCCATCGCACCGGGGGCTGCTGCTCGGGCGATTCTTCCGGCCGTC
>JAAAKL020000026.1:0-100705 GCA_010016065.2 Carybdea cf. marsupialis auct. non (Linnaeus, 1758) | reverse complement strand
GGCGCGCCGCCACCGCCGCCGCCTCGGCCGCCGCGCGGCGGTGGGTTACCGCCGCCAGGAAAAGCATCGGTGTCGAGGGGACCGAACGGTGATTCGAGATCCTGGGTCGGATCGAGACTGTGCACGCGGCGCAGGCAGAAGACTTTCAGATCGACGTCTCCGGCGGTCGGCTGGGTCTGGCGCTGCCCCTGGATAAAGTCGAACGCCCAGGCTTGGCCAGAGCCGTTGCGGGTCGAGCTCCAGATCAAGCTGGTGGGAAACGTCAGGGCTCCGGCGCCGGATCGATAGAGCTCTTCCAGCTCTTCGATCGTCGGCAGAATCCAGTCGCGATGACGTCCCATCTCGAGCTTCTTGCAATAGCTCCTCGACGCTCGCCAACCGGCCACGGCTTCGACCCGTTTGGTCCAGAAGATGCCGGTCAGGGTGTCGGCCACGGTACCGTCTCCCCGATCCGCGAAGCGTGGAGGGGTAGATCTTCGCGCACTGCCCGAGGTGGATGCCGGAGCTGACGCCGCCGGCAAATCGGCCTCGGCCGACGGTTCGCTCGCGGCCACCGAATCCGAACCACCCGGAGCGGTAACGTCGACCGACTTCAGGGTCGGATTGCCGGCGGCATCAACAGCGGCGAAAGCTAGCGAGTTGCGCCCCGGGGAAAGAGCTCTGCGAGCGACGAATCCGCCGTCGGCCGCCACCGGGACCGGCTCGCCATCCACCGTCAGGACGACCGGGCCGCCCTGATCGTCCAGCACCCGCCCGCTGAGCACCACTTCGGTCGCCGTCAGCTCGCGGGGCTGATCGTCAATGTCCAGAACCGGCGGTACGCTGTCCGCGATCTGGGGAGCCGGCGACGGCGCGGTTGAATTCGACGACGGGGCTTCTGAAGGCAGCTCGACCAGGGGTTCGACCGGCGGGGGTTGGGGCTCTGGCGGAGGCGTCGAGTCCTCGGCCGGTGGCTCCGGCGGACGACGCGAGATCGCGGACATCGACGACGGATTCGGAGAGCGACCGGATTCGACAGCGGCCGGTGAGACGTTGGTGGCGATCGACTGCGACTCCGGATCGTCGCTGACGGTTTCTTCCGTCCTGGAGGGCTTAGCCGTCGCCATGCCGTCGTCCGTCGAGACGACCGGGCGTTGACGCTCGCGGATCAGCTGATTCCGAGGAGGCGGGTTGGGCGACGGAGGTGACTCGGCCGCAACCCTCTTTGTGTCCGCCTCACCTCGGCCGCTCGAGAGGTTGGGCAGCCACAAGCCACCTGCGGTCAAGGCCACGATCGCCACCAAAGCGACGAGCATCCATTGAGGGTCAAACCCTCGACGACGGGTGCGGCCTTTGGCCAGAGCCTCCAGGGCCACCGTTTCGTCGAACTCCGCGGTCTGTGCCGCGGCGCGCCGTCGTCGAGCTTCCCGTGCGAAGTCAGTCGCTTTGCCAATCCGGTCCTTGGCGTCCTTGGCCAGACACTTCTTCAGGAAAGCCACCGTCCCCAGACCCAGCTTGCCTTTGATCTCCGCGCTTTCCGGCGTGCCCCGCTCGAAGGGATCCTCATGCACGATCTGGTACAACAGAGACGTCAGGTCTTGCGACTGAAACGGCAGCTTGCCGGTCAGCAGTTGGTAAAGGACGACGCCCAGAGAGAAGAGGTCGGCCCGTGCGTCGACGGTCTGATTGCGTACCTGCTCGGGGGCCATGAACGACGGACTACCGACCAGCATGCCGGTCTGAGTCAGCTCGAAAGTTTGCTCGCCGATGCTGCGCGCGATGCCGAAGTCCGTGATGACCACGCGCCCCGCGGATCGCCCATCTTCGCCGCTGGCGATCAGAATGTTGCGCGGCGTCACGTCGCGGTGCACGACCCCCGCGGTATGGGCTGCGGCCAAGCCGTCGGCCACCTGGGCGGCGATGTCAAAGGCCTCCGTGCGCTCCGGCAGCCATCCCGTCTTGAATTTCTGAGCCAGCGACTCGCCGGCCACCAACTCCATCACGAGGTAGAGGTAGTCGCCATCGCGGCCAAAATCATGGACGGTCACCACTCCTGGATGATGGATACTCGCTGCGGAACGCGCCTCGCGTTCGAATCGCTTCTCCAACTGGGCGCGAAATTCATCCGTCGCCTCCGGCGGAAAGAGGATGACCTTGATCGCCACCAACCTGCCGAGTTGGGGATCTTCCGCCTGATAGACCACCCCCATCCCGCCACGGCCGAGCTCGCCGGTCAACTGGTAGCGGGCGATGATCTTGGGAGCTTGCACGGGATTCAGCCTTGTCGCGAACCATCTTAACTGGAACGAGCTGGAACCCCACGCTTTCCGGTGGCTGGAGAACCCTTACTGACCGGCCACGGCGAGACAAAATGTACAAGTTCCCACACTCGCGACAACACCAAAAAATTTTCGCGACGTTGCTCCCACACTCCCGGCAACACCAAAAAATTTTCGCGACGTTGCTCCCACACTCGCGACAACACCAAAAAATTTTCGCGACGTTGCCCCCACACTCGCGGCAACACCAAAAAATTTTCGCGACGTTGCTCCCACACTCCCGGCAACACCAAAAAATTTTCGCGACGTTGCCCCCACACTCGCGGCAACACCAGAAAGATCTCTCGATGCCCGCGCCAGACTGGCGGCAACTCCGTCAAAAGTCTGCAAACGACCAACCACGCTTGCATTCACCCCGATCCCACACCGGTCAGAACCTGCCACCGGTGTGCGCCGCCGAAGATGCCCAGGACCGCCGGCGGACGGTCCTGGCACTCGGAGCCTCCGCCGGGCCGCTCGAGCTTGCATCGAATGGGCCAGCGGCATACATTGCCCAGATGAGGCGCGAACGAATTCACAACAGATTGCTGGCTTTCGGACTCATTCTTCTGATGCCCCTTGCGAGCTCAGCCAAGGCCGAACACGTCGCTGATCCTCTCCACCAATGGCCCCAATGGCGTGGCCCCTTGGCCACCGGTGAGGCCCCCCACGGCGATCCACCGATCCACTGGTCGGAGACCGAAAACGTTCGCTTCAAGATCCCGCTGCCGGGGCTCGGACATTCGACGCCGATTCTCTGGGGCGATCGGCTCTTTCTGACCACCGCCGTCGCCCACGGGGAGGCGCTCGAAGCGCCGCCGGAACATGATCATGGCGCGCACCATAATCTGCCCGCCTCGCGACGCCAGCAGTTCGTGGTGCTCGCCGTCGAACGGGCGACGGGAGAGATCCTGTGGCAGACCACCGTGCGCGACCAGCAACCCCACGAAGGCACCCATGAAACCGGTAGCTGGGCGTCCAATTCCCCGATCACCGACGGCCAGCACGTCTATGCTTTTTTCGGCTCCCGCGGTCTTCACAGCCTGAATCTCGACGGCAAGATCGCCTGGCAAAAAGACTTTGGCGACATGTTGACCCGCCACGGCCACGGCGAAGGCGCCTCGCCGACGCTCTTCGGGGACACCTTGATCATCAACTGGGATCATCAAGGTGAGTCGTTCGTCGCCGCCATCGACAAGCAAACCGGCGAGGAACGTTGGCGGGTGAAACGTGACGAGATGACTTCCTGGTCGACGCCTCTGGTGGTCGAGCATGGCGGCAAGCCGCAAGTGATTGTCAGCGCCACCGGCCGTGTGCGCTCCTACGATCTGGCGACCGGTGGCGTGATCTGGGAGGTCGGGGGGCTGTCGCGCAACGTCGTCGCTTCGCCGGTGGCGGCCGACGGTCTGGTGATCGTCGGCGGTAGCTACGACTGGCAGAAGATGCTCGCTGTCCGCCTCGAGGGCGCCCGCGGCGATCTGACCGGCACCGAGTCGATCGTCTGGAGCCGCGACCGCCACGCACCCTATGTCCCCTCACCGCTGCTCTATAAAGGCCAACTGTATTTCCTGAAACACAGTCAAGCCTTCCTCATGGCCCTCGACGCCAAGACCGGTGAAGAGCATTACGGCCCGGTCCGGATCCGCGGGCTGCACAACATCTTCGCCTCACCCGTCGCTGCCGCTGGACGGATCTACATCGCCAGTCGGGAAGGCACGACCGCGGTGGTGGGCGCCGGGCCGGAGCCCGAGCTACTGGCGATCAACCGTTTGGACGACGCTTTCTCCGCATCCCCGGTGGTGGCTGGCGACGAGATCTACCTCCGCGGGGAAGAACACCTCTACAGCCTCGCGGTCAAGAAGGAACCGCCTGTAGCGGCGCCGCGATCTTCTCCATCAGCGCCCGAGCACCGCGCAGATCCGGGGTCTCAAAACCCTCGGTGAAGCGATCGCAGACTTCGGTGAGCAACTCCTGAGCCGCACGCACCTCACCGCGTTCGATCAGGAGCCGGCTGAGGCTGGTCGCGACCCACAGCTCCCAAGACAGCCCCTGCTGAATGCGAGCGACCTCCAGAGCGCGCCTGAAGCATTGCTCCGCCGCTTCCGGTTGGTGAGCCTGAAGCAACTTACCGTTAAGCCGAAGCAACTCCGCCTCGTTGAGGTGCTCGCCGTGCTCCTCGATCACTTCCAAAGCCTCAGCGATCGTTGACAGCCCCATCTTGGGATCGCCCGCTCGATCGAAAGCCGCTGCCAGCACCGCCAGATAGGTCGGCACCATCGACCGGGCACCGGTGGCTCGCCACGCGGCCAAAGCTTGGCAGAGCTGAGGCACCGCAGACATCGGTTGCTGCAGCGAGTGCACCCAACCCTTCAACAGGCCACCCCAAGCCGACCACTGGGGCAGCCCATAGTCGGCGGCCAGCTTGAGCAGCGCCTCGGCCTCCTGGCGAGTGGCATCCACTTCGTGGCGAAAGAAAAGCACCATGCCCCGGTGATGGTGAGCGCAGCCGAGACTCATCGGGTGATTGATCCGGCGGGCGATGCTCACCGCTTCATCGCAGCGTTCCAGCGCCTGATCGGGATATCCCAAAATCCAGAGCACCAGCCCGAGCAGCGACCGACAGTAAGCCACCGACTCATCCAGCTCCAGGCTGGCGGCCCGACGTGAACGCCCGAGGGATAGGCCTTCCTCGAGGTGTCGTCGGGCCGAAGCCGGACGCCCCAGATAATGATGCGTCATGCCCAGGATGCGGTGGCCGAGCAACACCAGCTCCGAGTCTTGACACTGCTGACCCCGCTCGAGGCTTTCTTCCCCGAGCCGCCGCGCCTCCTCGAGCTCGCCACGAGTGACTCGGAACTGCGCCAGCCCCCAAAGCGGCGCCAGCTCTTCAGAAGGCTCATCGAGCTGCCGAGCGAGCTCCTGAGCGCGGGTATAAGACTGCCCCACCTCTTCAACGCCGTAGCCCTTGATCGCCACCAACGCGTTGCCGAGGGCGGTTTGCAGCGCCAGCTCCTGGCGCCGGCACGCATCGTTGTCCGGCAGCAGCTTCATGAAGTCGAGACCGCGGTTCAAATGATCGACCGCCTCCCGATATGCCGAGCGGCGCAGGGTCTTCTGCGCCGCCAAGACGTGGCACTCGACCGCCTTACGCGGGTTGCGCCCGCGCTCGAAGTGCATGGCGAGCGCCGCAATGTTCTCATCTGGCCGCTCTTCTGAGCTGGCCTCCAGAGCTTCGCCGATCCGGCGATGCAGCTGCACTCGACGCGCCACTGTCAACCGCTGGTAGAGCACGCTCTGATGCAGCGCGTGAGAAAAAGCGAACCGGGTGACCGTCCGGCCATCGACCCGCTCATCATTGGACCGCAGGAACTGCCCTTGACGAACCAGCGCCAGGGTGCGGCCTTCGATCTCGGTGACGTCTTCCTCCAAGGCCGCCGCCACCACCGATGCCGAGAAGTCCATCCCGGTGACGCTGGCCGCTTCCAGCAGTCGCTGATCACTGGCGCTCAACGTCTCGAGCTTCTCCTGGATCATCTGGCGCAGGCCATCGGCGACGCCGACGTCTTCAGCTCCCTCATTCAGCTGCCAGGAACCATCCTGGGACACCAGCTGGCCGCGATCGAGCAGATCGTCGACCATCGTCTGCAGGAACAATGGATTGCCCTCGGTGAGACGGCTCAGCATCTCCACCAGATTGGCGGATTGCCGGCCGGCGCCCAAACGCATCGCTAAATACTCCTCGAGCGCTTGGCGAGTCAAGCCAGCCAGCGGCACGTCGACGCATTGCCGATGGATTCTCAGATGCTGATGCACCGTCTTGAGCGGATGCTTTTCGGTATTGACTGGCGTCGGTCGGTAGGTACCGATCAAGAGCAGCCGTGCCGGCACGCGACGTCGTGCTAGGGACGAGATCAGATCGACCGTCGAATAGTCGCTCCAGTGCAGATCCTCGAGCACCAGCACCAGCGGAATCTCGGCGGTCAGAGCCTCGAGGGCCAGCGCGATCTCGCGCAGCATGCGTCCAGGGGTCGCGCTGGCGACGCGTCTCTGGAGTGCTTCCTGGGCCCGATCATCGATCAGGGACGGCATCTGCACCAGCCAGGTCGGCGCGTGGCGATTGAGCAGTTGCACCAACCGGCCGGTGCCGGCTTCACGACCCACCCGCTCCAAGGCCTCGAGCACCGGCATATAGGCCTCGCCCTTGCCATAGAGTTCCTGGCACTGGCCGTAAGCGATCAAGATTTCCGAGTCCCGCGCCGCCCGCGCCAAAAAGCTGTCGACCAGAGCGGTCTTGCCGATGCCGCTGTCGCCGGACACAAAAACGATCTGGCGCTCCCCGAGCAAGGACTGTCCCAGACACATCTCGAGCGCGGTGAGCTCATTTTGACGACCGAAAACCGCACCCTCTGCAAAGGTCGGCAGCGAAGGCCCGCCAGCAGCCGACAGGTCAGACGCCCGCTGAGCCTGGACCGGTAGAAAACCAATAAAACGATAGCCACGACGAGGCAGGGTGCGGATGAATCGGGGCTGCTTGGGGTCGTCGCCCAGTGCCTGGCGTAACTCGCGAATGCAGCCTTTGAGCACCTCCTCCTGAACGTGAGACTCCGCCCACACGGTGCTCAAAAGCTCTTCTTTGGTTACCAGCTGACCGGCTTGCTGCATCAATTGCTCCAAGACCGCGAACGCCTTGGGGCGTAATGGGATCTCCTCAGAACCTCTCAGCAGGCACTGATTCTCCGGGTCCAGAAGATAGTTACTGGATTCAAGTTTCAATTCAGGCATTCGACGCTCCAATAATGATCGACGCATTCACCCAGAGCAATAAAGCTAAACATAGACACATACGTAAACATAGACACATTCGCAACAGCGCGCAGAGCGGCTCATCGGAGCGCCGCACCCAAGGACGAACAAGCTCTGGCCTCACTTTTCCCTCTCCCCGCTCTGACCCTGCCTTGACCTTTTTATGACCCGGGCTTCACTTCTGCCTCACCTACGCTCACACCCATCTCTCACCGATCCCTGACCCGGATCTCACGACTGGCGAGAAAGCGTTCGGTAGCTTAAAGACGTGGCGAGACAACGCCACGGCAAGCCGCTGAGAAACCTCAATTTTCGGAAAGCCGGCACCGGAATATGAGTTAAATGCTGAAAGCTTGTCATCTTTTCATGTCATTGGATCCGTGAGATCCAATTGGAGGACCCATCATGCCTATGATTCATGATCGCGCAGAAGGTACTTCGAATCGAGAGGGCAAGAGCAGAACCTACGTTTTTTGCTTATTGTTCAACGCACTGTTGGCGGTCAGCAACGTTTTTGCCGAGGATGACTTGGCTGAATACGATCCAGACCGGAATCTTACCGTCATTGACCTGCTTCGGAACTTGTGGATTTTTCTGAGCAATCTGATCACCTAAGGATCCGGCCGGAAGGCTCAGCCGCAGGCTGAGTCTTCCGCATGGGGTAGCCGGCCGGTCGGCTGCCACTTGAGCCGCAGAAGAAACTTATAAATTCACTGGCGGACCGAGACCATCTTGCGAAAAGCAGCGGATCGGTTCGGGCGCCCCCATTGATCAAATAGCTGAATGACTCGGGCCAACGCCTGCTGAGTATAGACCGCCTGTGGCCCTCTCGAAGCCTCGATCGCTCGATAGCTTTCGACCAGACAAGGTTCAGCGTCCGAGTATCGTCCTTGAGTGACCCAAAGCTCACCCAAAAGGCTCTCAAGCTCTGCGATCTCCCAATGATCTGCCGGCTTCAAACGCCGTAGCACGGACTGAGCATGGGCCAGAAGCACCTCAGCCGTCGCCAGCTCTCCGGTCGCGATCAGGACCGCTGCCAAATTCTTCTCTGCCCGAGCGATCGAAACATGGTCGGCCCCCAGCCTTTCCCGACGCACTCGCAATGCGGCGCTCAACTCTCGGTCAGCGGCATCGAACCGGCCTCGCGCGGCCAGAACCCGACCCAGGGTGCTGCGCAACGAGGCGCTCTCCAGCTCTCCTTCGCCCTCGATGAGCTCGATCTGAAGCGCAATGCGCAGCAAGCGCTCGGCTTCTTCGACCTCACCGTGGGTGAATTCGAGCTTTCCTAGATTGCGCAACGGTCGGACCCGCTCATAAGCCTTCGGGCCCAGATCCTCCTCCAGGATATTCAGACTCTGCCGGTACAGCTCGGCCGCCTCCAAGCGTCGGCCTTGATGGGCCAGACTGGTCGCCAGGTTGATCATGGGACCCGCCAGATCCTTGCCCTTCATCTCCAGACGCTGCCGCATGTCGAGCGCTTGTCTCGCATAGGCTTCCGCGGCCTCATAGTCACCCATCCGATCGAGGATGGTTCCTTTGTTGAGCACGACTTCGGCCAGATCCGGATGGCCGTCAGGATGAAGCGTGCGCAAGATGACCTGGGCTTCGTCGAGCGCCGCCAAGGCCTCTTTTTGATGACCGAGTTGACTGTAGATTCGTCTCAGGGAACCGCGCAACAATTCGGCGAGCAACTCGGGATCGGACTTCAGATCCTCGGTCACCTGTTGCCGCGTGCGATTGAGAAACTGCAACGGCGTGACTCGATTTCCGGACTCGTCGGGGTCAAAGACTTGGATGACATTGTCGAGAAGCTCGACCGTCCGGTCGGCCTGGGCCCGAGCTTGCTCGGTCCTGGCTTGCTCGCGAACGGCACGCTGCCACAAGCCGACCATCGTCAGGCCGGCCGCGATGAATAGGACCAGCGCCGATCCGGCCGCGATCAGCCGACCCGAGTGGCGACGAGCAAACTTGCCCGCCAGGTAATGGAAGGTGCCGTCGCAAGCGCTGACCGGCAAGCCGTCCAGATGCCGACGCAAATCGTCGGCCAGTTGTTCCACCGAACGGTAACGATTCTCTGGCTGCTTGCGTAACGCCTTGAGCAGGATGTTGTCGAGATCGCCAGACAGGGCGTTCACCAGTCGCTCTGGTCGAGTGTTACGAGCCCAACTGATGGACTCCGGAGCCGGCTTCAGTCGTTGATCTTGCGAATCATCGGCGGCCGGAGCCTGACGAGCAGCCAAACTCGGTTTGATCGGATCCTGCTCGCAGATCGCATGATGCATGGCGATCAGATTGGCCTTGAAAGGATATGGGGCCTGACCGGTGAGCAACTGATAGATCAAGACTCCCAAGGAATAAATGTCGGCGGCCGTAGTGATCGGCAGCCCCCAGAGCTGCTCGGGACTGGCATATTTCAAGGTCATCGGCTGGGTGCCGAGACGAGTGGCGACGTCATGCGGCACCGAAGCTGGGACCAGATGCTTGGCGATACCGAAATCGATCAGTTTGGGAACGCCATCCCGGGTCACCAGAATGTTGCTGGGTTTGAGATCGCGATGGACCACCAGGTTCTGGTGCGCGAGTTGTAGGGCGGAGCAGACCTCAAGGACCAGTTCGAGGCGCTGACGGACGGTCAAGCGTTGTTGATCGCAATATTCGTCGATCGGACGGCCGCGAACGTACTCCATGGTGAAGTACGGCAAACCGTCCTCGGTCTGACCCGCGTCGAGAATGCGGGCGATGTTGGGATGGGTCAAGTCTGCCAGAATCTGGCGTTCATTCTCGAACCGAAACCGCACTTCCTCGGAGAGGTCTCGTCGTTTGATCCGCTTGAGCGCGACCCGCTGGCGAAAGTCGTCTTCGCGAGCGGCCAGGTAAACGGTCCCCATACCGCCGGCACCGAGCCTTCGAATCACCCGATAAGGGCCGATCCGCAAACCGATTTCATCGCGCTCTTTCAGACCTTTGTCGACGATCGGGGTCTTGGGAGCGGGCGCCTTAGGGGAGCGTGGCGCCAACGGTTCTTCAAGCACGCTGACACTCTGCTGCTCATAACAGAGCAGCGACTCGATCTCTCGGCGCAACTCCTCATCCGTTCCGCATCGCTCGGACAGCAAGGCGTCCCGCCGCTCAGGATCACAGTTCAGGACTTCGTCGAGCAAGGCGGTCACGCGCTGCCATCGCTCCGGCGTCATTCGCGGCATGGAGTGCTCTTATCCTTTCCCCCTGATTCCCCAAAGAGTATCGCGTCAACCGTCGGCGATCCGTTCCAGACCTTGTCAGTGCCTCTGGCAGGCCACCACCACCACGCCATCATGGGCTCAATCCATGCTACGATAAAGTTTCACGACTCAGGGTGTGGGCCAAATCTGAAAAAGATATTGGCAAGGGCAGCGGCCTCAACGGTGTGTGGGGTGGTCATCCTTTGATTCGACGAGTGTATCCCTTGGACTCGTCGAAGAGCATATATCTTTTCTCAGGAATTATATCCAGATGCCAAAGAAACACCTCGGAACCTGGTTCGAAGATCAGCGCGACGCTCTCTACCTGCGCTTCGTTCAGGAGGCGACCGACGCCCAGCGCTTCCCTGGCTTTTCAGCGCTTAAACACCGGCAGCGCCGGGAAGTGATTCAGCGCGAAGTCGATGGATTGATCAGCTTCATGATGTCGAACAACGGCCGACTTGAAAAAGCGACCGAAAATCATAAGGACCAGAATCGCAGATTCTTATCTACGATCACAATTCAGGAACAAATTGATTTCTTGCGAGCAAGAACAAAAATTGTCAAAGAAATGTTCTTGAGTGATCCTGAAACGCTCGCTTTGCGAGGCGACTTCCGTCGCAAGCTCGAAATGGCGGAGCGGTTCTATCGCACCCAGAGCCGCGCGATCGATCTCGAGCAACGATTCGAACAGCTCGACTAAAAGACTCTGCTCCTCATGCGACAATAGGCGCATGCTGGCTGGTAACACTCCTGGGGCTGTCTGGAAATGGACCGGCCTCTGGCTCTTTCTCTTCTGCGTCTGGCCGGCGTCCGCCCAGGAGGGGCCGACCGTCCTCGAGTTCAGCTTCTCGAATCCGGGGGCCCGCAGCCTCGGCTTTGGCGGCGCCTTCGTCGCCCTGGCCGATGACGCCACCGCCGCCTTCGCCAACCCTGCCGGCCTGATCCAACTGACCCGCCCGGAGTTGTCGATGGAAGGACGGCAGTGGGACTTCTCAACACCCTTTACCGCCGGCGGGCGTGCTTCCGGCTCACCGGTCGGCATCGGCCTCGACACCACTGCTGGCCTCCGCTTTGACGAATCACGGCAAGACGTGTCGGGGCTCTCCTTTTTATCCTTCGTCTATCCGCTCAAGTCCGCGGCAATCGCGATCTATCGCCATCAGCTGGCGAGCTTCGAAGCCGCCACCGTCACTGATGGCCTGTTCACCGACGTCCCCGGTTTTCCAGGACTCGTCCGGCGCTTGCAGGATCAGCAGGCATCCTGGGATTTTGAGATCGTGACCTATGGTGCTTCCGCCGGCTTTCGGCTGTCGGAAACCTTCAGTCTGGGCGTCGGCCTCGGCTACAACCAGATCGACTTCCAGGGCGTCACCGACGTCTACAACCCCGATCTGACCTCCATTGAAAGATTCTTCTCCCCCAACCCTTTCACTCCCGATCGCCTGGATGAGAGCCTGATCCTCACCGGCGAAGATCGCCATCTGACGTTCAATGTGGGTTTCCTCTGGAAGCTTGACCCGCATTGGAGCCTGGGCGGGGTCTACCGTTCAAACCTTGAAATCGAAGCGACGCTCACCGACGTCGACGCTCAAGGCCGTCCGCCGGTGACCTTGCGAGATCGGATCGAGCTGCCCGACGTCTTCGGTCTAGGACTCGCCTTTCGCTCCTCCAGAGGCGCTTTCACCGCCAGTTTCGAGTGGGATCGGATCGACTACTCCCGGATCGTCGAAACCCTCGACCCGAACGTCTTCGATACCGAAGGCTTGGAGCTCGACGATGCCGACGAGCTTCATTTCGGCTTGGAATATGCATTCCTGCACTTCGATCCCTTGATCGCCCTGCGCTTGGGTGCCTGGTTCGATCCGGACCATCGGATCCGATCTTTTAGCCCGACGGATCCCGCGTCCCGGGCGATCTTTCAGCCGGGCAGCGACGAGATCCACCTCTCCTTCGGCGTCGGGCTGGCGCTCAAGATTCTCCAGCTCGATCTGGCGGTGGATCTGTCCGATCCGATCGATACCGTCGCCCTGTCGGCGATTTACGCTTTCTGAGCGGCACGAATCGGAGAGCGATCGTCCGAAGAGCGATAGAGTGTCGCTGACCAAGATGCAGAAATCGCTCATGCTCGCGTCGTGGCTCCAGCTGTCACTCTCGATTTGGGGTCAACCTGCTTCCGATGAGATCGATCGACGACTCGCCGAGAGTCAAGGTCGGGAGCGGATCGAGCTGCTCGTGGAGCTGGCGGCGACCTATCGCGAGGAAGACGCGGAGCGAGCGATCGAGCTGGGAGAGGAAGCGATCGACCTCCTGCGTTTGGATCCCGATCGTCGGCAACAGCTCGAGATCCTTAACTCTCTTGCCTACGCTCACGTCACCCTCGGCAACCATGAGCCAGCTTTGAACCTGGGGTCGCAGGCACGAGACCTGGCAGGTGAGCTGGACGACCCGTCAGCCCGCGCGTTTGCACTGCGGAACATCGGCCGGGTCTACCGTTCTTCCAGTGAATATGATCGCGCTCTCCAGGTCTACGAGCTGGCTGCTGAGCTGTATGCCAACGTCGGCGAGAAGCTGGGCTTGGGCGACGCGCTGAACGATCAAGGGGTCGTCTTCTGGATGCGAGGGGACTATCCCAAAGCGCTGGATTACTTCATCCAGGCACGCCGACACTACGAGACGGCGGGGGACCCTCGGAGAATCGCCGCGATTCTCAACAACACCGGCATGATCCACCGGAGGCTCGGGCAGAACGCGCGAGCGCTGGAGCTTTATCACGAAGCTCTGGATCTCCGGCGAGAGGTCGGTCCCGCCAGGTCGCTGGCGAACGTGCTCAACAACATCGGAAACGTTCACCGGGACCAGCAAGATTCAGCGCTGGCTCTCGAGTACTATCTCGAGTCGCTAGCCGTCGGAGCCAAAGACAAGTACAGCAACTCCAATACCCTGATCAACGTCGGGGCGGCCTACCAGAACGTCGGCGATCTCGACCGCGCAGGGCGGTACTTCGATCAAGCTTTGGACGCCAAAGAGGCGATCGGCGACGAACATGGCGTTGCTGGCGTTCTGCTCCAGTTCGGCAGCCTCCAACGTCAGCGAGGAGATTACGGCGATGCCATCGCCTCACTTCGCAGATCGCTTGCGATCTACCAGGAGTTGGACACTAAAGACGAAGCCAAGGACGCCCATCTACAACTCGCCGAGACCTACGCCGCGATGGGGCAGCACCGCCAAGCGCTCGCCGACTTCCGGGCCTATGAGCGGGTCAAAAGCGAGATCTTCAACCGCCAGAACAGCACGATGATCGCCGAGATGGAGGCTCGATTCGAGTCGGAACGCAAAGAGAGGAAGATCGAGATTCTGAAGCAGGAACAGGCCCTCGCAGACCTGGAGCTCGAGCGCCAGAAGGTGGCACGCCGGGCGCTTTACGGCGGTCTGGTCCTGTTGTCGCTGGTCACCGGCCTGCTCTATAACCGGTACCGGTTGCGAACGCGGACCTCGCGTGTGATCGAACGTCAGAATCGTGAGCTTGCACAGGCCATGGTCGAGCTCAAGGAGTCCGAGCACGAACGGCGCCGGCTGCAGCGAGAGCAGGTGAGACAGGAGGAACGCGAGCGCTATATCGCTGAGCTGGAAGCCAAGAATAAAGAGGTCGAAGCCCGCAATGCCGAGATCGAGCGCTTCGCCTACACCCTTTCCCATGACCTCAAGACTCCGCTGGTCACCATCCGCGGCTTTCTGGGCATGCTGAGGAAAGACACCCAGACCGGCGACCGCGATCGCATGGCGAGCGACGTAGAGCGGATCGACGCGGCGGTGCATCGCATGGCTCGGCTGCTCGATGAGCTCTTAGAAATGCTGAGTGTCGGCCATCTCGTCGAGGCATCGCAGGAGGTGGCGCTCGGCGAGCTGGCGAAAGAAGCGGTGCAGCAGCTGAGTGAATACGGCCTCGGAGCTCTGAAGATCGAAATCGCACCCGACTTGCCGATCGTCTCCGGCGATCGCCAACGGCTCTTGGAGGTCTTGCGAAACCTGATCGAGAACGCGGTCCAGTTTACCGCGCACCAGCAGGAACCACGGGTCGAGGTCGGCTGCCGGGGTCAGCAGGAGGAGACCATCATCTACGTTCGAGACAACGGCATCGGCATCGAGCCCCGATATCACGAAAAGGTCTTCGGGCTCTTCGAGCGCCTCAACGCCCAGACCAAAGGCACCGGCGTCGGCCTGGCGCTGGTGAAACGGATCATCGAATCCCACGGCGGCCGGATTTGGGTGGAATCTAAAGGCTCAGAGCATGGCAGCACCTTCTGCTTCCAGTTGCCGATCGCTCCAGCCCGTCGTGGATAAACTCGGCACTCCATCGTCAAAGGCGAGGACACCCATGCGCGCAGTCATCTGTCATGAATTCGGACCACTCGACGGTCTGACGCTCGAAACCGTCGACGACCCGAACCCGGGCAAAGGCGAGGTGTTGATCGACGCCCGGGCCGCGGGCATCAACTTTCCCGACCTGCTGGTTGTCCAAGGAAAGTACCAGGCTCGGCCGCCTCGGCCGTTCGTTCCCGGTGGTGAGTGTGCGGGGGTGGTCGAGGCGCTGGGAGAAGGCGTCCGGCGGCTCAAGGTTGGAGACCCGGTGATCGCCATGGGCTTGAGCGGCGCCTTCGCTGAGAAGATGGTGGTCGCCGAAAAAGCGACGATGCCGGTGCCCAAAGGCATGAGCTTTGAGGTCGCCGCCGGGCTCACGATCACCTACGGCACCTCCTACTACGCGCTCAAGCAACGGGCTCAGCTACGCGCAGGAGAGACGCTGCTGGTGCTCGGCGCCGGGGGTGGCGTCGGCCTGGCGACGGTCGAGCTCGGCAAGGCGCTGGGCGCCCGAGTGATCGCCGCCGCTTCCAGCGCAGCCAAGCTCGACGCAGCAGGCGCAGCGGGTGCCGAGATGCGTATCGACTACTCCACAGAATCGATCAAGGAAAGGGTCAAAGAGCTCACCGACGGCCGGGGTGCCGACGTGATCTACGACCCGGTGGGCGGTAAAGCTTCCGAGCAAGCCTTGCGCGCCACCGCCTGGGAAGGGCGTTTTCTGGTCATCGGCTTCGCCTCCGGCGATATCCCCAGGATCCCGTTGAACCTGGCGCTGCTCAAGGGCGCCAACATCCTCGGCGTCTTCTGGGGATCCTGGACGCAGCGCGATCCGGCGGCGTCGCAAGCCAACTTCAACGAGCTACAGGCGATGTTCGAAGACGGCCGACTGCAGCCCCAGGTCACCCCCTATCCGCTCGCTGAATATGGCGAAGCCTTGTCAGCTCTGGCTGAGCGGAGAGCGGTGGGCAAACTGGTGCTGGTCACTTGATCAGGTCCCTTACAGACGACGCTGACGTGACATATACACGCCATTGATAGACTAGTTTTGTGAGTCGAAACCGAGTCCATCCTACGGCTCCGCCCTTCAATCCTGGCGACATCATTCATCGCAGGACGGTTGAAAGTCATCGCGTCGAGCTTAAAGCGACTTGGAATCCTCAGATTGCGAAAGGCGTCGTCCGCACCTTGTGCGCCTTCGCCAATGACTTGCTCCATCTCAACGGCGGTTGCCTGGTGCTTGGGGTCGAGGAAAAAGAAGGGCGCCCCGACTTGCCGCCACGAGGTCTCGAAGAGTTGGATCTCGAAAAGGTTCAAAAAGAAATCTTCCCTGAAATCGGCGCCGAAGTCGCCTGGGCGAATCCCGCTCGCCAGGGAAACGTCAGCCCGTCCGCGCTCGAGTCCCAGGCGAATCTCACCGAACCTGCTGAACTGATAGTCGACGTCGAGATGGACTTCAGCTTCTGATGATCGTATTCACTGCGCCCGACTCTGGGTCGCCACGCCCACAAGGTAGGGTTCACACCCGGCATCATGATCTCTGAGCGAGGGAGTATACTGAGGCGAGGAGGTAGGACTCATGGACGGAAACCGACTACTTGAACGGATCGCTTCGAACCCGAAGGTCATGGTCGGCAAACCGGTCATTAAAGGGACTCGCCTGAGCGTCGACTACATCCTGAACCTTCTCGCCCATGGCGCTACGATCGACGAGATCCTCCGTGAATACGAGGGGCTCTCCTTGGAAGACATCCAAGCGTGCTTTCTCTTCGCTGCCAGGTTCTTGAACGACACCGATTTCATGCCACTTTTGGCGGAGTCCGCCTGAGCGCGGTTCCTCGTCGACGAGTGCACCGGACCTTATCTGGCCCAGTGGTTAAGAAACCAAAGGCATGACGTCTTCTCCGTCTACGATCAGGCGCGTGGAATCGACGATGACGCGGTACTCGCCAGGGCAAATGCTGAGCATCGCATCCTGGTCACTAACGACAAGGATTTCGGAGCCTTGATCTTCCGAGAAAAAAAGCAACATCGAGGAGTCGTTCTGTTACGGCTTGCAGATGAACGCCTTCAGACGAAGATGGACTCACTTGCTCGCCTCCTTTCGGGCTACTCCGATCGCTTAGCTGAGCATTTCGTTGTCGTCACTGAGACAAAGATTCGGATTTCCAGAACCGTCGCAAGTACGCAACGGTGATCTGCGACCAGGAAAGAGAGACGTGTGGTCTACGTCGCCGATAGCCGCAGCACCAGCGCCGTAGAGGAGTATCTCAGCGGCATCATCGAAGGGAGTCGAACCGAGGTGGAGACGGTCGCGATGGACATGTGGCAGGCCGGCATCAACGCGGTCGATGAACACGTCCCGGGCTCGGCTCCAGGAATTGAAGGCGCCGAGGCGGGTGGCACAGAAACGGGCCGCTGCACTTTATCCCAGTTCTGGGTACTATCTGAAGAAGCCCTAACGGTGGCGGGCCAGGTTGGCGGGCTATGGTCGCCGACCTGTTGAATTCAACAAACGAAACGCTGCCTGCGACCTATGCCTGGTCGTCGGTCGAGATGAAATTGAAGCCCTTATCCGTGTAATTGCCACTCGGACTCTTGATAGTCACGGAGAATCCATCCTTATCCGAGTCGCTGATATTGATCGCATCTGCTGAGCTCCCGCCACCTAAACAAGTCGCGACGACGACCGGCTCACTTGTGAACGGTGTATTCGCATAAGTCACACTATATTTACCAGTGTCCTCTTTTCCTGCCGTCAAGAGCGAACCCCCGATTTCTACCTTTGCTGCATCGCTAACCTGTCCGATGATCTGAGTCATGATTCTTACCTTTTATTTTATGAGTGAAAATGGATCTTCACCTGTCTTCGATCGAAGGGCGAAGACGAGCGAAACGAGTTCTAAGATTCGCCGTCGCCGACGTCTTCAGCGCCGGTAGCAATGTATCCGGCGTTGGTGTCTCCATTGAAGAAGAACCGGATAGGTGACTTGTTGCGTAAGATGTCGATAGCATTCGACAGCTGGTCGTAGTGGTAGCTCAGATAGAACATCAGGTTGCCATTCTGATGCGTTGTTTGGTGGTTGTCTGGAAGATTGGCTCCATCGGGACAAAACCGCAAGAAGACGTAGGCGGGCTGATCTCCTGTGACTTGGAGGGAAACATTCGCACTCGCACCGCTGTTGCCGTCGGGCCCGCCGTAGAGAAAGGCTACGTATGTGTCGACGGTGTAAGAGTAGTTTGCCATTTTGATCTCCTTTTCTGTTTTTTCTGAACTGGATGTTTCTCGGGACACGGCGCCGTCTATCCCAAAAAGTGATACCAGTCGACGCGTTAACCCACCCCGTTGCCATCGACGACGCCTTTAGCGGGGCGCGAGGCGGGACTCGTACGGCGTGCTAGTGCTAGTGGAGTCTGGGCGGGATGAGGGAGAGCTGGCTCCCGCCCGTTTGCCCTGCCCAAGATCCATAGGTTGACGGGATGAGTGAGAGATGGCTCCGGCAAAGGGAAGCGCGCGAACCGAGCTCAAGCCAGGCGCACCGCCGCCTCCAGCTTCGGGCGTGCCGATGGAATCCAACCTTCGACCGCCAAGTTCAGGATCGAACAAAGCCCACCACTCGGCGATGTCTAAACCGATCGGACGCAATTCGCTGCGAGGCGCCTGCAAGACGACGCTCATGCGGCAGGGTGAGGCCGCCACCTGCTGCTGCTGCATTGCGACGGGGCATCTGCTATAGTCCCCATTATCGAAACGAGCACAGACCTACAGATCTATCGCGAGCTCCTTCTTCAGCGAAGAAATTCCTCGCACCTACTTTCCTCTTTCAGATTATCTTACCCAAGGAGACAGAATGTGGAATTCCAGAGTCTCGAGATTCTTTGCAGTGATAGGCGCCCTTCTTCTTGTACAAGGGTGTAAGGCACAAGGACATGACGAAGCAAAGAATGCGATCAGCCTTCTTGAGACAGAGGAGCCTAGTTTAGATTTCGAAGAAATCGTCCTAAGATACCGTCAGCTATGTGAGAGTTACTCCAAAACAGAATATGGCGCAACAGCTTGCGATAGACACAGGGCCTATTTGAGGGCACAAGTCTTGATGAAAGACCGGCAAGCAGAGATAGACAGTCAGCTAGAGCAGTTAGTGAAGAAAGAAGATACCCTTACTCAAAAAGAAAATGAGGTTATTAAGAGAGAGCATGAACTTCTACAAAAAGACGGAGACCTAAGAGCGAGAGAGGCAGTACTGAAAACAAAGGAGATGGTACTGGTCAAACAACTCGAGAATCTCCCGAAACCCAAGCAGCGTTTCGATTTAACAATCAACGGCGCCTCGATAGCATCAACGAAATCGGACGGGATAAACTGGGACACCCTCACAACTAGAACACATATACCTCCTGATTCTAAAGTCACGATATCGGTAGGCTCTGCTGAGGTTTGCGTAACAGGGATCGCCCCAAATACATTGAAACCTACATGGGATCTACCGTGCAGCTTCCAAGCCAATTCGGAAGACACTATCGTAATATCTGTTGATGATGTCGATGCCGGACGTGTCGAGCCTATAGGGCGGTGGAATGGGACCGTCTCTGATCTGCTGAGCCAAAAGGGCAACCTTAGCTTTGGATATGTAAACAAGTTCCGATATACCGTTTCGAAGCAGTAGAGTGCAAACTGCTATCACAGAGCGTAGACGGCTATAAGTGGACGGCAACCCCGACCCCCGCACCATCCAGCATGAGGGCGGCCCGCACAGGGCGGTTCAGCAGGAGGGAGCAGACGATCGTCTGTCGAGAGGTGTTGGTCTTGACGTGTTCGTCAGCCGAACGCCTCCGGCGATCCAATCAGCTCGTCCAAGAGCTCGACAGCTTTCGGCTCAGGTCGGCAATGCAGCTCAAAACACGGCACTTCTGACACCAGACGCTCGCAAAAGCTCATCGCGGCTTCCATTCGCGAGTGATCGAACCAGAGAATCGAAACCGTGGCCACCAACTGCTGCAGGGCGACGGCAGCGCCGATCGGACGTAGCTCGTTGTGAGACGACTGATGCAAGAAACAGATCGCCGCCAGATCCGCCCGACGGTTGGCCGCCACCCGTCCTTCACCGGCCCAAGGTGTGCCGAAGAGACGGAAGGCTCCTGAAATCTCGCGCACCACGACGCGATCGTCACTCAGGCCTAGAAGATCTTCACGTCCCTCACACTGCCGCATAAACGTCGTCTTGCCGGCGCCCGAACGGCCGGCGAGAAAAACGCCGCGGCCGCGCCGGGCAAGGCCAGCTGCGTGAACGATGATCCCTCGCTGACGCGCCAGCAGGAACATCAGCAGCAGCTGGTCGAGGGGATAATGCAGAGGATTGCGTAGCTTGATTGTTCGGTCGCGACGCCGGACCAGGAGCGGACCGCAATAGACGCGGATAGGTTCATCACCGGACGCCAGATGCGCTTGCCAGAGATAGGCCGACGGCCCGCCGACGGTTCGCAACCGCAAGACGGTCTCGCCACCGTCGTCAAAAGCGGTCCAGGTCTCCTCGGTCTCGAATAGCACGGGTAGATCGGAGACGTCGGGAGCGGGCTCTAGGGTCAGGGAGACTGAGATTTCGAGATCGGCCGGCGTGCCTGGCACGATGAACGACGCATAAGTCGCATCCGACTCGATCAGCTGCAAACCTTCGGGCCGCGACGGCTCGAGGGCAAAGCGCAGGCCGCCGATGACCAGCTCTTGCACCGGAAGTCAGGGAAGAATCAAGCTTCCGAGATCAGCCCAGCATCCTCGAGCGCGCCGAGGTACTCGAAAAGATCGGCCTCAGCTTCCTCAATTCCCACCTCGAAGCGGTCGACCAGGCCTTGATGGATGGCCGCGAGATCCTGCTCGCCGTCGAGCTGCTGCCAGATGTAGGTACCGACGGTATTGAGCACGAAGATACGCTGGAGCTGGGCCAGCTTGCCGCGGACCGGTACCAGAAAGGTCTCACCGGCAATCTCTCGCATCACCGTCGACGGTTGCCGCTGATAGACCTGCTCCAGGCTCATGATCCCGCCGAGAAACACGCGGAGGCCGTACAGTTGCCGCCGATCGGTCCGCCGGGACCGCCGTCGAGCTTGCAGCCTACGGCCAAGACTTCTTCCGCCGCCAGATCGATGACCTGGAGCTGCGGCTTCTCATAGGCCTGCCTCGGCCCCGCCGAGCCTGCTTCAGAACCCGGTGCAGCGGACAACGCGGCTTCAGGTGTGCCGTCGACGGCGCTCTCCGGCCTCATCGCGTTTCGCTCCTGCCCGCCGCATCTGCGACTTGCACCGCCCGACGTCTCGAGTTGCGCCGCGCCATGGCGGAGACCTCGCCAGCGCGAGCAGCTTCGATCGCCTGCCAGCGATGTTGCGTGGTCTCACAGACGTACTCTGACTTGACGTCCTCGTGCCCGGTCTCTTGATAGTTGAAGGCGGGACAGCCGGTGCAGGCGACTTTCATCTCGCAAGTATTGCAGGTATAGCCCTCGCGCGGCGTCTTGCGACGCAGCTGTACCAGCTCCTTCGCCCACAGGCTCTCGAAGCTACGATCCTGCAGGGAGTAGCGATAGTTGGTGGTCATCAAGCACGGCGAGGCGTAGCCCAGAGGATCGACGTAGAAATTGGTCACGCCCGCGCCGCAATTGTAGAGCTGCTCGGAAGCCGGCACTCCTTGTTGCCGATCGGCGTATTCCACCCACTGCCGCAGCTGCTCAGGATCCGACATCTCGAGCTCGACGGCTTCTTTGGGGTCGACGCGCAGATCCAGCGGTTCATGATCATGGGTCGGCAGGCATGGAAAGATCGCCGAGTCAACCCGAAATCGGACTCCGAGCTTGTCAGCAGCTTCGCGCATGGCGCCGAGCTCGTGCTTGTTGATCGACATCAGAACCGTCTTGAGACTGAACCTGACGCCGCCTTCAACGAGGCGGTCGAGGCCGCGCAGGAAATGCGCGAACGAACCCGGGATTCGGGTCACTTTTTCATAGGTCTCGGCCGTCGCGCCGTAGACGCTGATGTCGACGTTATACGGCGGATAGTCCTGAAACAGGCGAACGATCCGATCGTTGACCAGCACGCCATCACAGAAGACGGTGACGATCAGCCCTTTCTCTTTAGCGTAGCGGTAGATCTCGGGGAAGTCCTTGCGCACCATCGGATCACCACCGGTGATCACCAGATAGAGGCAACCGCTGGCGACAATCTGATCGATCACTTCCTTCGCCTGTTCCGTGCTCATCTCCAGGTCGCGCTTCTTGCGCTGCTCTTCCTGTGGGCCGAGATAACAATGCACGCACTTCAGGTTGCAACGGCTGGTGAGCTCCAGGATGCCCGAAATCGGTACCCGTTGACGGATCGTCCGCTGCCGAAACTCCGCCATCCAGGCCGCTTCCGCGGCCTGCCCACGCAACTCATTCGCAGGCTGCCGACGCCTACTGACACCCTCGCCTGGTGGATTCCTCACCATCATCTCGGCCTTCCCCTCTCTCTACGGCGTCAGGCGGATCGCCGGATCGCCGAGTAGAGTGTAAACGAAGGGGATGAACGTCCGCGGAGATTCCGTCGCCGCCAGGTAGTGCGCCAGGGCATTGCGGACCGCGTCTCCGAGCCGGCCCCCCGACGAGGCGTCGAGCGCTGAAGGCAAGAAGCCGTCGGCAACCCGGATCGCTTCTTCATTGAACGAGAAGCCGGTCGGCGCCCACAAGCCGATGACGCCACCGTCGGCGTGCAGCACCAAGGTCTCGCTCAAGGTGTCGAAGACGATGCGGTCGAATCGTCCGAGAGCACAGGTCATGGCCGCCAACACCGGCTGACGCTCGCCGTTGGTCAGCGAGGCGACGTCGCCGGTCAACAGCAGGCCGGCATCGTCGCCCATCTGCATCAGGTTGCCATGACCCAGGAAGTGGATCAGCCGCGCACCGTCGTCGAAGGCCTGAAGCAATTGCAGACGAGCCGAGTCGAAACCGGCATCATCGACATAGATGCGATCGACCGCCAGCTCGGGGGGCACGACGTCGATTAACCATTCGCTGTCGTCGGCGAATTCCCCACCTTCATCGGCGGCGTCGGCGACCCAGACCGTCCGCGACTTCCAGGCGCCGCTCGCCGCCTCGCTCGCCTGCAGTTTGGCGAGGTAAGCGGCCAGCTGCGCTTCACTGCGCGCCGGTAGGCGGCCGAGGGCGACCTCGGGCACACCGTCGCCGTCGAGGTCGACGAGGCGATGGTCGGAGGGGAACAGGCCGTCCGGCGTTGAGATCATCGGCGACGGCAGCAGGTTGCCGCCAAAGTCGAGACGATCTTTGTAGTCGAACGAGCTATCGCCGGCGAGCACCACGTAATGCGGCGCCTTCGCCCAACGGGCCTGGGCGAACGCCAGGAAGTCGCGAATCGCCCACGGGCTGACGATGCCGCCGGAGAACTGGTCGTAGACGTCTTCGAGCTCGACGGTCATGGCCTCGAGCCCCTGGTCTTGACGGTAGGCGGCGAGGTCTGCCGCAGCAGCTTCGAGCCCAGCACCGGCGATCACCAGATAGTCTGCCCGGTTGCGCGCAGACTTCAAGGTCGAGCGCCGATCGATCACCAGGGTCGGCGAGGCAGCGGTGTCGAGCGGTTGGGCCAGGTAGCGTCCGCCGGCCGCGGCACGCTCGAAGCTCACTTGGAAGTCCCCAGCCGCGCCTTCGATGCGCAGATTCGAGACCTGCTGAGGAACCGTGCTCTCGGAAAGATCGAAGACCGCGACATCAGAACGGCTGAAACCTTCGATCGTGAGGACCGGCGAGGCGCCAGCGACCGCCTCAAGACGATCAGAGGCCGCCTGGTACTGCCGACGGTACTGAAGATCGATCGAGTCGAGATAGTAGATCTCGGACGCGATGCCGCTGGCCGCCGGCGCATGAATCTCGACCGTGTTGTCGCCGTCGAGCAGCAAGTTCTGGGCAAAGTCCAGGTCGAGGCGATGGGCGGTGCTGCCGTCCCAGGCGCCGGAACCGATCAGGGTACCGTTGAGACGGACCTCGACTTGATGATCGAGGGCGACGTCGTCATCCGCGGTCTGGGCTTGCAGATGCACGCTCATCGAAGCAAGGGCGGCGCTGGACACCGGATCGGGGGCCCGGACCGAGACGGTGATGGTGTCGATCGAAATGCCGATCGCCGGCGTGACGTTGACGAAATTCCAGAACCAGAAGTCGCTGTCCGGATCCTCGATCACCGAAGTCAGAGGGAAAGGCCCTTCTTCTTCGAAGTGCAGGCTCTCACCGAAATTGAGGCCGGGGGCCGGGTCGGGATCGCCACCGTCGACCGTCTGCATCCGCGGACCGCCGCCACGCTCCAGCCAGTAGACGTTGTCGTCGGTGTAGATCGAATCGACGCCTTCGCCATAGAAGTAAAGGCCGACGCCCCCAGCGGCGCCCAGCCAGGCGATCGGTTGCAGCTCGGCTTCGGGCACGCAGCCTGCCGGTTGACCGTCGACGCAGGGGATGCGATCGACGTCGGCGGCGGCTCCGAGGCGCAGGCGCAGCCGACCCCGGCGAATCCACCGTTCGACTTGGGCCACGGATCGGCCAAAACCAGCGGCGATGCTCGCCGAATCGACGAAATAAAGGCCAGACTCGTCCACCAGCAGCTTGAGTCGCGGCGCGTAGCCCTTCTCCGGCAAGCGTGGCGTCGCGGCTGCCGACTTCTCGACCGGCCGGCGCGCGGTGGCGGGCTCGTGGGCTTGACGACTGAATCCGGTCGCCGGCACCAGGCCTGCTCCCTTCGCTAGGCGTTCGGCTTCGAGCTCAGCCGTCGTCCAGCCCAGTAGCTTCTCGCGCCCCATGACGTCGACTTCCGTCAGGCGGTAAGTCACCACCTGGCCGGGTATGGCGCGCGGATCGACGAAGCGATAGGTGCCACCGGCGGCCGCGTCGCGCAGGGCAGGCAGCAAGCCCGGGTGCAAGGGCTGATACTTCGCCTTCGCGGTCAGCCCAATCGACTCGATCCGCTCGAGACGGAAACCAGCGGTGGCGTGCTCGAAGGTGGTGCTCCACTCGACGACGAAGGCGCCGTCGAAAGTGACCTCGAACCGGCCTAGCATGGCGTGGGAGGCGGCGGGCAAAAGATTGGTGGCGGTGACGCTATCCGTCTCGCCGGTGGCTTGCGAGGTGGCGGTCAAGGTGATCGGGTCGCGATACGCGAGCTGCGCCGGATCGATCGGCCGCCGGAGCTCGTAGGCGAGCTCCATGCCTGCGGCCACCGCGACGTCGGGATTCAGATCGCCGTCGGTATCGAAGCCCGGGGCGATGGTGTCCCAGGTGCCGTCGCCATCGGTGTCCTCGGCGATCTGAGTATCGGGCACGCCATCAGCGTCGGTGTCGACCCACAGTTGGGTCGGATGCAGCAGGCCGTCGAGCCCGAAGAAGAGCGACGGCGTGATCTCGAAGTCGAAACGATCGTTCGAGTCTGAGATGTTCTTGAGCGTGCCCGGGAACGCCGGCGTATCGCCGGCGCTGACCAGCAGCGTGCCGCCGCCGGAAAGGTCGTGGGTGGTCGCCGGAATCACCGTCGTGGTGTCGGTCGCGCCATCGAAAAGCGAGGTGTCGTTGCGCGAGATCGCGGTCAGGGTGACGACGTCGGTATCGCCGGCCATAGCGCCCCCCGGCGCATCGACGACCACAAAGAGGGTCTGGAGCTGGCCGTCGGCGAGTTGCAGGGTATTCATCACCGCGACGTCGATGCCTGGGCTATAAACACCATCGCCATTGGAATCGGCGTAGAACGTCGCCGTCCAGCCCGGCAGCGAAGTGAACGCCGTCAGATCGAAGGTATCGGTGGCGCCGGTGTTGTTGATCACCGCATGAGTGTAGACGATCGAGCCGCCGGGGACCGTGACGCCGCTTTGATCCGGGATCAGAGCCACCGGCCCCAGGTCGAGGGAATCGACGACCGTGGTTTCGTCGGTGGCGAAAGCGACGGTCCTAGCGGGATCGCGGTCGGAGGTGGCGGTCAGGGTGGTGGTCTCTTCCGTACCCAGGGGCGTGCCGCCAGGCACGTTAACCCGGACTCGATACTCCGCCGATTCGCCGGGGTTGAGACCGCCGGTATTGACCGTCACGCCGCCGTCCCAGACCCCGTCGCCGTCCGAGTCGGTGGCGATCACCACCCCAGTGGTGGGATCGATCAGCTCGACGGTATAACCCAACTCGCTGGTCAGGGTGAGGTTGTAGGAATCCGCGGCCAGGCCGGTATTGGTTACGGTGTGGGTGTAAGTCACGCTGCCGCCAGCGACGGCAAATCCGGCGTTGTTGGGCTCGACGGTGACGTCCAGCCGGATCACGTCGTCGGTGACCTCTGCGTTCTCCGGTACTTCTTGATCCGTGTCGACGGTGGCGACGTTAGTGATCTGAGTGATGCCCGGCGCGAGGTCAGGATCCACCTGCAGTTGGTAGGTGATGGTCATCGTGCCTGCCGGCGCCAGGGAGACGCCGTCAGCGAGGGTCACCAGACCGGACGGATCGCCGCCCATGAAGACGTTCATGCCGGTGATCGCGGAGAAATCGATGCCCTGGACCCAGGCCGGAAAGTTCTGGCCAGAGCGCCGACGCTCGAGCCGCACGGTGGTGTCATTGACGTAACGTGCCGAGAAATGCGGCCGCGGATAGGCGGTACCGGTGCCGTTCTGGCCGTTGGTCACCAGTGCCATCCGGTTCTGAGTGGCAGCCGCCACCGGCACATCGAGGATCACCAGTCCCGAGTTGCCGTCTCCCTGGAAGAAGTAATCGACCGCGAGGTCTGCATGGGTCAGAGCCCACACCTCGAAGTCGATCGCGTTGTTCGCGACCTCGATACCGGCCGCCACGGTGCTCTCGGTCACATTCTGGTTAACGCCGTCTCCGAGGGTCACCAGTACCGCTTCGGCAGCGTCGCCAATACCGCCATCGTTGGTATGTCCGGTGCCCCACACCCAGGTATTGGCTCGCGCCACCGGGCTGATCGCGGCGGTGCCGTACTCACCGACGGCGTCAGCGCCGCCGCCGCCATTGTTGGTCTGGATACGCGCTCTCTGGACCGTCCAGTCACTGCCCCATTCGACCACCATCACGGTGCTGGTGGCGGCAGAAAGAGTGGCACCGCCGGCGTCACGAGTCCAGTTGATCTGATCCGTGCCGGACGGGAAGAGGCGCACGTGACAGACCTTCGTGTTGCCAGCGCTCGCCTGCGCGGTGTCGCAGCCGGCACCATTGAAACCGCCCATCAACAGCACTTGATTGATATCGGACCAGGCAGTGCCCGAAACCACGGATCCGGAGGTGTCGGTGCCCGGATGGGCCACCCGCTGGACGTCGAGCAGGTTGAATCCGGAAGCCGCACAATCGGTCAGACATTCGACGACGGTGACCACGCCGACCCAGGAGTTCACCGCGTTGCCGCGCTCCAGACGGATCACCGAAGCTCCAGCCGAGGTACCTAATCCGCCGGTGCCGAAAGGATCCTGAGTGAGCGATGCATAATTTTCGTCCGGCCCACGGGTGTTGTTAGCCGTGCCATCGCCATCGCTACCCTGAACGATGGCAAAGTAATCCGCGGCCAGCGCCTGATTGAGAGTCAGGTCGAAAGTCGTGCCGGTGAAGGTACCGTCGGCGACAAAATACTCGGTGACTCTGAAGTTTGGATTGGTGACCGTCACCTGGGTCGAGCCGGGCACCGCCAGGGTGCCCGCCGGTAACGGATCGGTCATGGTGACGCCGGTCTGATCGATACCGCTAAAGTTCTCGACCGAAATGGTGTAGGTGACAATTTCGCCGGGCACCAGCTCGCCCCCCTGGGCGTCCGAGGTTTTGACGAAGGTCAGCGGTCGTGGATCGTAGCCCACCGGGCTCGCCACCGTCGTGCCGCCGGCGACAACGGACACGGTCTGAGGATCATTGCAGGGCGGGTTCGGTGGATTCAGGCAGCCCGGACCGGTGGTCAGCATCGCCCCGAATTCCGGGAAGTCAGGATCGGATTCATCGACGTCGGCGGTGGCTTGGGTGCTGCAAAGCTGCACGTTGTCGATGTAGAAGATGTCATCGGCGAAATTGAAATTGGTGCCGTTGAAGCGAAAAACCACCGGATTGTCGGGCAGTTGGGCCGAATCTAGTGTGAAACTGGCGCTCTGCCAGGTGGCGTCCGTGGTGCCAGGAAAGTTGCCGAGCAGGTCGTTGAAGGTGCCGTCGTTGTCGTAGTCAGTCTCGAGGTCGACGAAGTCCGTGACCTCCATCGAATCTCGACGGAAGTTGAACGATAGGGTGGCAAGTCCGGCGCTGAAGCCGGCGGCGCCGGAGAGATCGACCTGGCGGGTGAAGCCGCGGGTGCTGGCTGCCGGCCCACCGATAATCTGCAGGCTGTTGCCGAACACTCCGAGCGGGTCGGCGCCGACCAAAAGCGGCGTGGTTGTCGGATCCAGGTCGTCCAGGCCCGCAAGACTGAATTCCATCCACTCGTCACCGACGCCGCTCCAATCCAGATTGCCATCGCTGCCGTTGTACGCGATCGCGGCAAAGCCATCTTCGTAACAGGCCAAAGCGACGGTGGCCAGATAGTCGCCGTTGGCGTCGGTAGTCACCACCTGGGTGACGCCGGTCGCGTCGGTCACGCGCACGTCGATGTTGGGCAGGCCTGGCTCACCGACGTCCTGCACGCCATTGCCGTCGAGGTCGAGGAACACTCGACCGGTGAGGTCGGCATCGCCGACGATCGGCACCTGGACCAGGTTGGTGGAAGCCGGGAAGAGCTCGGTGGAGGTGATGGTCGCCTGATTGTTGACGAACAAACCACCGGTGCCGGGATCGACCCGCATCTGAAAACGGAACGTCAGGTCTTCGCCGGGGCCGAGGGTGGCCACTAACAACTCGACCCGATCGACGAAGGTGGTGCCCTCATCCGCATCCGCGGCGTCGGTGACGGCGACGAAGGGTGTGAGATTGCGGCGCCACTCCATCGAATCCGCGAGGTAGGTGGCATTGGCCGGAAAGAAGTCGACGATCCTCACATTATTGGCGGTACCGTCGCCGACGTTGTCGACCGTCACCTCAAAGCTCGCGACCTCGTTGGGGTGCAAAAGCCCTGGGCCGCTCTTGGCGACTACCAGCGACGGCCCGACGGTGCCAGTGGTCACTTCGTTAGACGGGAAAAGCGGCGTTTGATCGCTCTCGTAGGTCGCGGAGTTAGGAATCACCGTGCCGCCCGACACTCCCGGATTGATCGTGACTTGGAAGGTCAGGAGGTGGGGTCCACCGGGAGGAAAGTTGGCCGCCGTCCAGACGACGGCGTTCTGGCCGGCGCTGAAGGCGCCCGCAAACGGCCCGCTCGAGGTAACGCTGCCCGGCACGAAGGTGGAGTTGGTCGGAATGGCGTCGGCAATCACCGCATTGGTCTCGGCCGCCAGGCCATTGTTCTGGACGCTCAAGGTGTAGGTCAGAACTTCGCCGGGCTCCGGCGTGCCGTCGTCGGTCACCGACTTGCTCAGCAGCAGGTCGCTCTGCACCACCTCGGCCGTGTCGACTGGCGAAAAGGTGCTGCCGCCCAGGGTGCCTTCCGAGCGGCCTTCATTGCGCAGTTGGCGCGGCGTGCCCCCCGGGGCTGGCGGCACCTGGATCGAATAGCGTACGGTCAAGGACTGGTTGGGCTGGAGAGTGTCAGGACTGAGCGTCCAGTCCAACCGATCGCGGCCGGTCCCGGCGTCGATCGACGCCACCGGATCCGTGGTGTCCTGCGTCAGGTCTGGATAGGTGACGAGGGTCGAGCCCGGCACGTAGTCGGCGCCGACGATGCCGGCAGGCAGCAGATCGAAGATTTGGAGGCTGGTGATCGGACCGACATCGAACGTCGAGAGGGTCAGGGTGAACGTCGCCAGACCGCCGGCGGTCGGCACCACCGGGGTGTCGACCGTCTTATCGATGACCAGCACAGGATCGAGGAAAAGCTGGTTGATCGGATAGATCGCGTAGCCGGTGTCCTGAATCGGGTCGGGCCCCGTCGCCTGATCCGTATCCTCACCGTAGGCCACCGCCACCGGTCGGTTGGCGACCACCAAGGTGCCGGTATTGTCGTAATCGTTTTGATCGTAGACCCGCAGCGACTGGAGCGAGTTGAGCAGGTAGGTGTTGTTCGGCAGCGGTGCCGGATCGGGAAAGTCGTCACCGTCGAGATCGATGACGTCGAAGGTGCCGTCGTTGTCGAAGTCGATCTGCACCTGGGTGTTGTCGGCGGTCGCCGAAACAAAGATCGGTGAGCGATTGAGCGGATCACAGACCCCGGGGCCGGCCGGCGGAATGGTGCAGTTGGCGTCGTTGGCCAGGCGCTGGGCGAGCTGCGACTCGAAGCCCGGGTTGTTGACACCGGGGGCGAATGGAATCGTGTAGGTCGTGGTGAGGAACTGCCTGGCCAGCCAGGAATGGCCCCAATCGTTGGCTGGCGACTGGTGGTCGTAAGCGCTCACTCCCCAAAAGTTACGGTCGCTGGTCATGCGCACGGTCGAGCCGGTCGGTACAAAGCGACCGGTGCCGGTGAAGTAGTCGACCTGCGAGCTGGGAGGCACGTTGATCACATTGGAGCCGAGGCTGTCGGTGGCGGTTACCGACAGATTATTCAGAGGATCCGGGTTGAAGACGAAGAGATTGAGTGGCCGACTGCCCTGCAACGCTGGATCGTCACCCGGCGCAGTGATGATGTAGTCGGGCGAGTGCAGAATGTCGGGCAACAAACTGTAGAAACGGGTCGCGAAGGTGCCGTCACCGCCGGTGAAGATCAGGCCGGCGATCGGCCCGGTGGTCGAGATCCGGGTACCGGCATTGATCGTGATCGCTGGCGCCGGCAGGCCGTCAATTTGCCCTTGAGAAGTGTAGTGCTGGCCTCGATTCAGAGTGAAGGAGACGTTGCCGGCCCCTGGAGAGTTGACGTTGACTTGAGTATTGTCGTCGAACGCCAGCAGGTTGACGTCGACATATTTGAACGGCTCGGTGACCGTATTGTCGCCGCCGTAGATGTCCTCGCCAATCGGAATGGTGTAGGAGGTAGCGTTGGCCACCGCCTGGCGCGGAATGATCTCGGTCGCGCCACCGATGAAGGGCGACAGCGGATCCTGAGGGTGGACCAAGGACAACGGACCGCCGGTCGAGACCAAGCGATCACCGCCGTCATAGCGAATATCGGTGATCACCCGCGGGTTGACCGGTACCGAACAGTTCAAGTCATTCGGCGGCGCCGCACAGCCCAATCCCTGATCGGAATTGAAGTTGACGAAGCTACCGGCGAAAAGCAGATCGTCGTCGACGCCGTCGCAGGGCGCGATGCGCGGATCGGTGGTGAAGTCGCAGGCCCGGCCGTTGGCGTCGATGCCGTCGCCGATGATCAGGGTCGTCGCCTGCACCGGGCTGGTGATGTCGGCCTCCAGGCCGTCTTCCCAGTGGTCGTAGGTAATCTGCTGATTGTCGGCCGAAGCCGTCGCCGAGACCACCGAATTGGTGCCGCTGGCGAAGGCAGGGCCGCCTTCCCCGGTCTGCACGCGGGTCAGCATGTCCCAGACATGCTGCTCGTAGCCCAGGACGAAATACTCCTGGAAACCCGTCGGCACAGTCTGGGCCGTCAAAGGTAGCGCCCCGGCAAGTAGGACGGTGACTATCCAGAGCGTGCATCGGGCCTTTAGGTGCGCGACGTCGATGTTCTTTCGTTGCATAACTCTCCCCATTCTCTCCCTTAGCCGATACTTTACCGCGCCGACATTACGAATAAGATTACGAGAAGAATCTTTCCTTTTGAGGAGTTCTCTATAAAAGCTCGACTTTCAGACTCAGGATAAGCCGACATCTCGGCTCACCACTTTCAACGGTCTATGCTACCCTGCCGCCGATGGCCGATCTCGATGCGTTTGACCCCGCCTATCTCGTCACCCTGGACGAGATCTATCACTGCCACTGGACGGCTCGAAAGCGCCGCCGGATCGAGCGCCTGCGCACGGCGCTCGAGCACTTCTGGCCCGATGGCCATCCGGCGCGCTTCGTCCATATCTCAGGTACGAACGGCAAGGGTTCAGTGGCTCACTATCTCGAGCAGAGTCTGGCGGACGCCGGTGCCACCGGCTCCTGGACCGGTCCTCACCTCTTCGACTACGCCGAACGAATTCACATCTGCGCAGAGCAAGCTTCGCGGGCCGAGATCGTCGACGTCTATCGAAATCAGCTCGACCCCTATCAGCGATCTCTTGGCGATGAGCCGCTCGGCTTTCCAGAGCTCGGCATCCTGCTTTCGCTCCACCTCTTCGAACGCCACGACGTCCGCTGGGCCCTGATGGAATCCGGCGTCGGCGGCCGTTACACGCCCCTGATGGCGCTGCCGGCTGTCGCCAGCATCGTGACTAACGTCGGATCCGACCATCCGATCACTCTCGGCGAAGAGCTCTGGCAGCGAGCGCTGGAAAAGGCCGGCATCGCCCGCCCTGACAAGCCCTTCTTCACCGCCGCGACCGGCGACGCCTTGAGTTATGTGGTCAAAGCCGCCGAGTGCGAAGGCGCGACCGTCCATGTTGTGGGCGATGAGCAGATCGCCCGGGCCTGCCAGCTGCTCCCAGACCTCAACGCCGCCGACCCCGAAGTCGCAAATCTGGCCCTGGCGCTCGAGCTGGTGTGTCATTTCTATCCTGAGCGGGCGCCCGCTGACGTTGTGCCCCAAATGCAGGCACGACTCCCCGGTCGATTCTGGTCCCCCGCGCCCGGGGTGCTGGTCGACGTCGCCCACAATCGGGAGAAGATCGCGCACCTTGCCCGGCGGCTCGAGCTGGCATATCCGAATCAGCGTTTTCGGTTTCTGATCGGCCTCACCCGTCGGCGTGATCCACTCGCCATCTTTCGTCCCGTTCTCAGGCTGGCAGAGGAGATCGTGGTCACCAGTGCGTCGTATCCGGGCCGTGATCCCGACGAAATCGCTGAGAGGTTACGCCGGGAGTTCAGCCCGGTCTCGGTACGCCCCGAGCCTCGAGAGGCTTATCGCGCGGAACTTGAACGACTCGGCGACGGCCAGAGGCTGGTACTCACCGGTTCCGCTTACATGATCGACCAGGCCCTCAACTCGGACCCCTACGTCCGACACATCAACGCCTCCTTCGGTTGGCGCGGTCGAATCGGGGAGCGAGTTTGACATGCCTCGTCACCTCCTTCATCGGCTCGCCTCAGTCGTCCTCTGCCTGGCTTGCTTCTTGGCGGGATGTGCGGGCCGCTCCGGAACGACGGGCGAACCCCGCCCGGCGATCGAGAAAGGTCGCTGCTCGGACCTCAACCGCGAGATTCTCGACGCCTCCCTGGCCCTCGGCACCCGTTATCTTCTGAACCATCAACAGCCCGACGGCCGGTTCTCTTATATCTACGATTGGCTGGAGCGCAGTTTCGAGGCCGGCGACAATCAGGTCCGTCAGGCAGGGGCGGCCTGGGGCCTGGCAACGATCCATCAGGATCAGCCAGATCCGGAAGTGGCGGCGGCGCTCGAGAAGAGTCTGGCCTTCTTTGAAGGTCGCTCCCGAACGACGACGGGGGGCCATCGTTTCATCGCTTATCCGCGCAAGCGCTATGGTCGGTTGGGCACCGTCGCCCTGGTGGCTCTGGCCCACATCGACACCTTACGACAAGCCAAGCATCTCCCGAAATCGACAGCCGCCAGCTACCGCGAACACTTGAATCAATACCTCGACTTCCTGCTATCCGCCCGCACCGAGGACGAAAGATTCCATAGCTCCTACAGCCTGCGGCACGGCGATACCTACGGCGACCCCTCTCCTTACTTTGACGGCGAAGCGCTGCTGGCCCTGACCAAAGCGGCCAAGTACCTGGGGCGCGACGATCTACGGCCGATCGTGCTCGCCGCCGCCGACGCTGGCTATCGACTGAACGTCGAAGAAGCCCGCCGGATCGACCCCGACTCCAACGTCACCAAAGGCTATTACCAATGGGGCTCTATGGCCTGGTTCGAGCTTGCCACCAGTGGCTGGCCCGACACCGAAAAGTACGGCGATTGGCTGATCGAGCTAGCGAACTGGATGATCGACGTTCATAAAACCCTCGAGCGCACCCGCAACACCGCCTACGCCTACGAAGGCATCCTTCCGGCCTACCGCATGGCCGAGATCCGCGGCGACGTCGCCCATATGGAAAAATTCGGCTGCACCCTCGAGCAAGGCCTGGCCAAGCTGACGTCTTGGCAGATCGGCAGCCCGATCGCCAACGATTTCATCCGGAGCCGCCTCGATGCGTCCGATCCGGATCCTCTGGCGATCGGCGGCATTCAGAACCATCGTGCCGAAGCCCCGCTCAGGATCGACGTCGTCCAGCATCAAATGCACGCGGTGATCCTGGCCCGGCGTTATTACTACACGGGATCTTGAGCAGGCTCTGTCACCTGCAGATCTCATTTAAGGGTTTTGGCGCGAGAAGTCGCACGATGAAATGAACAACCCAGGAGTCATTCGATGCAACCTAAAGCTCTCGTTACTGCCACCCTTCTGATCGCCGCGCTTGTCATCACCCCGCTCCTTGCCCAGGACGCCGAAGGCAATCCGCCGATGGAGTTCGACAAGTACTGGATGGTCTTCCTCGAGCGCGGCGACGACCCGCCACAACTCGACGAGGCCGCGTCCGCCGAGCTTCAGCGTCAGCATCTCGCCCACCTGTCCAAGGTCTACCGCGAAGGCTACACCCTGGTCGCCGGCCCGTTCGAAGTGCCCGCCGACGAGCCGCTGCGCGGCATCGTGCTCTATCGCGGCGATCTCGAGCAAGATCGAGTCGTCGAGCTGGCCAGCGCCGACCCGGCGGTCAAGGCCGGGCGACTCAAGGTCCAGGTGATGAAATGGTGGACGTCGGCTGGAGCGATGAGTTTTCCTGAGCTGGACTCAACGGAGTAGCCTTTACTCCGGCACCCCCCGGCCCGGCGTCCAAGGCACGCCCGCCGCCTCGAGCTTCTTCTCGAGCGCCGGCAGCTCTTTCTGGATCAGCTGATTGAGCCCCTGACGGATCGCGGTGAACTCTTCCTCAGCGATGCGAAAACTTTCCAGGTGGTGGGGCGTCGGCCCATAGGCCGTGAGACGACTGGCCATGGCGACGGTGGACAGTCGCTCGCTGACCGCGGGCGCCGTCGGCTCGATGCCATCCTGCTGCTCATTGCCTTCCAGTGACTCTTTCAGATCTGCCAAGCGCTGTCGGAGCGCATGCGCCTGGTGATCGAGGGTGCCGTCGCCGGCCTGTGAGCGGCTCAGCATCTCTTGGATGGCCCCTAACCTCTTCTCGGTCTCTTCGACCACGGCGCTGGCGGCGGAGACAGCGCGCCTGAGATCGTCGATTTCACGCAGGGCGGCGACCATCTGAGCCGGTTCCATGCCGGGCAAGACCGGATCGCGCAGGGGCTTGACGGTAAAGCTCTGGCTTTGTCTGAGATCGGTCACCTGGCCGTCATGGCGCTGAGCCAGGCTGACGGTGTAGGCCCCAGGTGCCGCGAGCATCGCGAAAGGTCGACGGAAACCTTCCGCCGGTTCCGGGCTCCAGGCTTCGGAGAGCGGATAGCGCAGATCCCAAGCGATGCGATGAAAACCCGGCTTTGCCGGCCCTTCGATCCGCCTCACGACTTCCCCCGCGGCATTGCGAACGGTGAACACCATCGCGGGTTCCTGCTCACGAGCCTCCTCGCGCAGCGCATCCCAGCCGGGATACGGGGTGTCGCCACCCTCTTTGGCGACCTCCTTCTCGCGCTCGCGACGCTCAGTCTTGCGGGTCTTCAGGCCATCGCGCAGGTAGTAGGTGAAGACCGCGCCGAAAGGCGGGTTGGAGGCGGTGAAGTAATCGGCGCCCTGAGTCGCTTTCTGGCCGCGGCCGAGCGGCCGCTTTTCGACGTACCACCAGGCGTCTTTGACCGGAAAGAGCTTAGCTTCTTGCTCGAGCATCTCCTCCGACACCTCGCGCAAAGGAGTGTAGTCGTCGAGGATGTAGAAGCTGCGACCGAAGGTAGCGCCCACCAAGTCGTTCTCGCGCTTCTGAATCGCCAGATCCCGAAACGCGATATTCGGCACGCCGCCTTCGAGCTTGATCCACCGGTCGCCGCCGGAGACGGAGAAAAACACGCCGAATTCGGTGCCAGCAAAGAGCAGATCCGGATTTTCGTGATCCTGCACCAGGCGCCAGACCAGGTGACGCTCAGGTAAACCGCCCGCCTCCGGATCACCAGCGATCGATACCCAGGTGGCGCCGCGATCGGAAGACTTCAGCAGGTAGGGTGAAAAGTCGCCAGCCTTGTGGTTGTCAAGGGCGACGTACACCGTGTCGACGTCGTGAAGATCGGCCTTCAAGTCGTTGACAAAGCTGTCTGCCGGCACACCGGGCAAGGTGCTGACGTCGACCTTTCGCCAGTTTTCGCCACCGTCTTCGGTGATCTGAATCAGGCCGTCGTCGGTCCCTGCGTAGATCAAGCCCTCGGCATGGGTAGATTCCGCCAGTGAGGTGACGTTGCCGTAGTTCGACATGGCGAACAGATCCCACGCGGCATCGAAGCTCCAGACCCGCCCCATCATCGGCATCGTCAGACGGTCACGGTCGCGGGAAAGATCCCCCGAGATCGGTCGCCAGCTATCCCCTCGATTGTCGGAGCGCCACACCCGCTGACTGGCAAAGTAAAGACGCGCCGGCTCGTGAGGACTGATCAGGATCGGTGAATCCCAATTCCAGCGTTCTCCTTCTTCGCCCTTGCCGGGCTGGGGCTGGATATGGACCATCTCTCCCGTCCGGCGGTCGTAGCGCACCAGATTACCTTGCTGCCATTCGGAGTAGACGATGTCCGGATTCTCTGGATCCACCGCCGGCTGATGGCCATCGGCAAAGAGGGTGATGAACCAGTCACTGTTGCGAATGCCGTTGGTGTTCAGCGTCCGCGAGGGTCCACCCTGGGTATTGTTGTCCTGGGTGCCACCGTAAACGTTGTAGAAAGGCTCGTCGTTGTCGATCGCCACCTTGTAGAACTGGGTAATCGGCATGTTGGAAATGAACTTCCAGCTCTTGCCCAGATCCCAACTCTCATACAAACCGCCGTCGGAGCCGACCAATAGGTAGTCCGGGTCGTCCGGGTCGAAAGCCAGGGCGTGGTCGTCGCCGTGGCGATGCTCGGTGCCAGCCTGGACGAAGGTCTTGCCGCCGTCTTCAGTGACGTGAAGCCGCGGGTCCATCTGGTAGACACGATCAAGCTTGTGCGGACTGGCGAAGATCTCCTGATAGTAGTGTGGCCCAGTGCCACCGGAGACGTAGTCGCTTCGCTTCTCCCAGGTGCCGCCGGCATTGGTCGAGCGCCAGAATCCACCCTTGCGGCTCCCCAGTTCGATGGTGGCGTAGACGATGTCCGGATCGATCGGCGAGATCGCCAGGCCGATCTTGCCCATGTCTTCCTTCGGCAGCCCGTTCTCGAGCCGACGCCAGGTCTTGCCGCCGTCCATAGACTTGTGAATGCCCGAGCCCGGCCCCCCGTTGATCAACGCCGCGACGGTCCGCAGGCGCTGATGGGTGGCGGCGTAGAGCACGTCGGGGTCGCGCGGGTCCATCCGCACTTCGTTGACGCCGACGTATTCGTCGTCTCCCAAGAGCTTCTCCCAGGTGCCGCCACCATCGGTCGTCTTATAGAGACCGCGATCCCCACCGGCCGACCAGAGCGGACCTTGGGACGCGACGTAGACGGTCTGCGAGTCTTCGGGGTGGACGATGATGTTGCCGACGTGCTCGGACTCCGCGAGCCCCATGTTTTGCCAGGTGGCACCGCCGTCGAGGCTCTTGTAGACCCCGTCGCCATAACCGACGTGGCGCCCGCCGACATTCTCGCCGGTACCGACCCAGACCACCTCCGGACGGTTGGGATCGAGGGTGACGCAGCCAATCGAATAGGACCCCTGATCGTCAAAGATCGTTTCCCAGGTGGTGCCGGCATTGGTCGTCTTCCAGACGCCGCCCGAGCCCACCGCCACGTACCAGGTGCTCTGGTCGTGCGGATGAATCGCGACGTCGGCGATGCGGCCGGCCATCAATGCCGGACCGATCGAGCGTAGCTCGAGCCCCTTGAAAGTCTTGGCCTCCAGCCTGGAGGCCTCCTCGGTGTCTTTCGCCGTGGCTGGCTTGCCCTCTTTCTTCGCCAGCAACGCGCACGGTACACAGAGGGCCAACAGGATGGCCAGGTATTGGATGGGCCGCATCGATCGTTCTCCTTCGCCACTGAGAGGGGCGTTTTTTAAGAGCTATCTTGAGTTGAGCGGAGGCTACCACAGGGCGAGTCTGACAAAACTGGGGCCACGTGCACCCGAGTCACTGGCGCTCCCGGGTGAGTCATACGTCGCATGCTACGCTCTCGATGCAAGTCATGATCTGCTATCCCATCTTCGATCGCCTGCTGATGCCTCCGATAGTGGACGACAGACAGACGGTCGCAGGGTCTCAAAATCGGAAGAGGCTCCTGAGAGTGACGCTGATCCTGGCTGCCGTGCTCTGCCTCGTCCTCGGCACCCCGGCTGCCGGCGGTCCGATCGGCGATCTGCTAGCGACCCAAGCTTCGGCCCTCGAGAGCTTCGACCTCACCGGCTATCTGTCGACCTTCGCCCCCGAACGCCGGGCGGCCGAACGGGAGATCTTCCTTCGCAGCCGCCTGCTGCCGCTGATCGAGGTGCGCCTGAGTGCCTCTGACAGTCGCCCAAGGCCGATGCCTGGCGATCGGATCGGCGCTGAGATCGAGCTGACCTTTCGCCTCGACGGCCAACCGGTGGACAACCCCTTCGTCCACACCCTCACCTATGTCTTCTCAAGCGTCGACGACAGCTGGCGAGTGGATGGAATTGTGGACGACCCCATACGGCCCATCCCCTGGCGGCAAGGTGAGTTGGTGGTCCATCGCACGAACCACTTCCTGATCTATACCCGCCCTGAAATGCGGGCTGACCTGGTCGAGCTGGCGGAAGACGCCGAAGCGGGCTATGCCACGCTCTACCGCCACCGCCTGCCGCTGGCTCCTGGCTACGTCATTCACTTCGCTGCCGGGGAGGAATTTTCGCGCCTCAGCGGCGGGTTGCCGGCACTCGGCGTCGCGGTCGCCCGCCATCGGCAGGAGGAGGGTCGATATCGGGTCGACAGTCGAACCTTCTATATCAACGGCGGCCTCTTCTCCGAACGCCTGCGCCGCCGCCTGACGCCCGAGGCGCGGCGAATCACGGTTGCCCACGAGCTGGCGCACTTGGCGCTGGCGACCCAGTCCCGACCCTTTACCCCGCCCTGGCTCAAAGAAGGTGCGGCGGTCTATTTCTCCGGAGAGCTCTCGTTCGACGCCAACCGTCGCCTGGTCCGCGGCGGCCTGGATCACCTCAGCTTGGAACGGATGACCCGCGCCCGCGTCCTGGGACAGCATGGTCTGGCCGCAACCGCTGGCCAACAGGCAGCTGACGAATACCTCTTCTCAGGCAATGTCGTCGCCTATCTGATCGAAACTCACGGCCAGGATCGATTCTTCGACCTCTATCGTTCCTACGCCGAGCTACCGCCCGAGCGAGTGGCAGCCTCCGAGCTCGCCCTCGGCGCACTCCGCACCAATCTTCTGACCCGGATTTTCGAAAGCAACGCCGGTAGCTTCGCCGTCGAGGCTACCACCGAAGCCCTGAGCAGGACCTATGGCTTGACCGTGCCCGAGCTCGAGGCAGAGGTCAAAGACTGGCTGGCGATTCCCCATCGATAGGCTGCTGACCGGCGGAACCACAGACGATTCATCCACAATTCACGTCGGCTTGCCCCAGTCCAAAGCGCTTCGTTCCGGCTGAAGGTTAATGAGAGGCTTAAATTTGAGATAAACTATGATCGCTAAAGGTTCTGCGCGGATGGAACCACGAGGCAAGTATGATCACCGCGGTCATCAGCAAGAAAGGCGGCGTCGGCAAGACCACCACTTCGGTCAGCCTCGCTGCTGCGGTGGCTCGTCTGGGGCGACGGGTCTTGCTCATTGATCTCGACCCCAATGCTGGCGCTTCAATGTCCCTGGGCGTACCCCGGTCGGAGCTCGGCCCAAGCTCCGCCGATCTCTTGCTGCGCGACGTGCCGCCGGCAGCGTTGATTCGCCCGACCCGAGCCGGCAATCTCTACTTGATGACGGCCTCGGTCGACCTGCGCGGCGCTGAGGTCGAGATCGACAAGCGCCTGCGCAAGGACGCCATTCTCGCCGAACGCCTGGCGGATATCCGCGCCGACTACGACTTCATCTTTCTCGACTGCCCATCGTCGGTCGGCCTTCTGACCCGCAACGCGATCGCCGCCTCGGATAATTTCCTGGTCCCCTCACCACCGCAATTCCTGGCCCTGACGGGCATGGAGCAATTGATCGACGTCGCCCGCCGCGTGGCTCTCAGCAGCGGCAAACGGACCGAGCTCGCCGGCATCCTGATGACTATGGTCGACTATCGGCTCAAAGCTACCCGTGAAATTATCCGGCAGTTGCGCCAGGAGTTTGGCAAACGAGTCTTCGTCGTCGAGGTGCGGACCAACGTCAGTCTTTCCGAAGCGCCGGCCTACGGTCAAACGATCTTTCAATACAAACCCTACGCCACCGGCGCCCGTGCCTATCAACTGCTGGCTGAAGAATACCTGGATCACGTGGCTCGTCAGCCGCCCCCTCGACAGGTCCACTTACCGTTCACAGCGACGCAGCCGAGTGCCGTGCAGTGAGATAAGCCCGCAGTGAGATAGGCCCGCGGTGAGATGAGCCGCCCGGTGAGATGAGCCCCGCGGTGAGATGAGCTGTGCAGTCATGGGATAAACTGCCTCGAATGCCCGAGACAAAAGATCGCGTCGCGGACGCCAAAACCCTGTCTCAAGACGCGGTTTCAGTCGCCCGCAATGTTCAGACCCTGGCCACCACAGCCGCCGAGATCACCGGCGGGAGCCTCGACATCAAGATCGACACTCAGTCGATCCAAGGCGACAAAGACTCGAACGGCGACGATCTGGAGGTCCGCCATTATCGACGCCAGGTGATGTCCCTGACCCACCAGGCGCTGCTGCAAAAGCTGATCAAACCGTCCGGTACCACGGTCCGCTTGACGATCGGTGTTCGGTGGCAAGGCAACGGCTGCGACGTCATTGGCGCAACGCCTTATCTCTGCTCGGATTCTCACGTCGGTTACGGCACCTCCGTTACCGGCAGTATTCAAGCTTTGCCGTCCTCCACCAGGGCACCTCAAGCGGATTGCGCAGGTTGTCGGCGAGCCGCTTGTGCTGAGTTTTCCGTTTCGCTTTTTATCGATCCGATGATTGGCAGCACGGTCGTCAAGAGCGGTCAGATCATCGTCTGCGCCAACGGCGAAGCCGGCGCTGAATGGCAATGAGTCTCGGAGTTCACGGGTGAGCACTCTCGAAATCGTAGGCCTCGCTGGCGCAGCTTTGGTGTTGGTGGCGTTGTTTCTTGCCCTGTTGATGTTGCGCGACGACGGAGCCTGCACGACCGCCATCTCTGACGGCGTCGGCACGATTGACGACCCGCGCTGAGCAACGAGCCGCCCTGATCGACAGGCCTGTCCGCTTCCCGAGCGTCTCGAACCGTCGAGCTGTTATCATCGGCCGCAGCGCGAACACCGAATCATGCCCTGATTTGACCCGACTTCCAGTGACCACCGTGAGGAGAGGTGCCATGAAAATCCGACCGCCATTTCTTTCGATGCTCAAGGTTCTACTCTTGCTTGGGCTAGCCCAACTGGCCTTGAGTGGCTGTGCGAGCGAGGAAGGCGCCGGCCAGGGCTCGAAACCCACAAAACCGGCAAAGTCAGCCCAGAAAGGCTCGATCTCCCCGGGGCAAGCCGAGCTCTATACTTCGATCAGTGAGGAAAGCGGGCTCTCGGAGCAAGATGTCGCTTCCGTGTTCACGGCCCTCCATACGCTCATGGAGCAGGACTTGAAGCGGGATGGCACCGGCGAATTTACCATCCCCGGACTTGTCAAATTTAGCACTTATCAAAAGCGGCCCGTGCCCGCACGCAAGCAGGTGGATGCAAAAACGGGCAAAGAAAAAGTGATCCCAGCCAAACCTGCACGACGCATGGTGCGAGCCCAGCCACTCAAAGATGTCCAGCAGATGATCAAAAAGAAGTAGCTGCTGGTGGTGACGTCGTCGACTCTGTCGGCGGCGTCAAAATCGAATGTCCCGACGTAGATTTCGGCGATCAAAGATACCTTCAGGCTCAGGAATCTTGAACTTCAGCTCGCCGAGAATCACTTCCGTTCGACTACCTTCCTTGAGCTTGTCTTCCATGATGAGTCGGGTCGGGAAGTTGCGGTCCTCGAACCGCTCGACGTCCACGAACCGAGCCACCTTCAGCAGCTTGCCGCTCTTGGCGTAGCGCTCCTCACGCACCGGCAAAAGGGTTTCTTTCGAGATCCAATAGCGTCGTTCCGGATACGACATACCGGGCTGTTTTTCTTTCAGATGAATCACGAAACAAAGCAGCCCTTCGACTTCTTCGTCGTCGAGTAGCTCACCCTCATAGTCGTCGAGCATTTTACGGTTCTCGGTCATGTCTTCATAAGAGAAGTCGGATCCGAGCATACTCTGACGCAGCAGGTGGCCCGAGATCTTGACCGTCTTTTCGGTGCGCGGAAAATAGATCCACAGATTGCCCTCGAGCTTGAGAAACTTGGTGCCAGCCTCGCGCCGAGGTTGCTCGAAGATCAGGAAGGCGTCCTGCTGACCGCGGGCAAAGCTGCGGAAGCGTTTCTCGCGGGTCTCCTCCGGCGTGATGATCAGCATGCGGGAAACCGAGGAGCGGGTATCGAAGGTCATTTGACGATCCATGCGATCGAGAATCTCTTCCACCGTCGAGGGTGGCGCGTCCTCAGCGCCGGCCGCCAGGGCAAACATCAGCCCGGCGACAGATAGAAAAATCCACTGAAGCTTATTCATCACATCACCTCGTCATCGCGTCTTGGGGTCCCATGGAGAAGGTCTTGATCACCGGAATGACGGTGCCGAGTACAGCCAACACGATGCCGACCGCGAGGCCTGCGGCGACGTTGCCCGCGGTGAAATGGGCATTGATCGTGCTGGCCATGGCGATCGGAAAACCCTGGATCTCGTCGGCACGGAACTCGAGGCCCACCCGGTCCAGATAGTACGCGGCTGGCGAGCCGAGCACGACGCCAGCAACGCCACCCCCGAGCCCATAGAACAGGGCTTCGGCAAAGAAGCTCAACAACACCCCGGATCGCGGCATGCCGAGCGCCATCAACACCCCCATCTCCCGGCGACGTTCGAGCACCGCCACCATCATCATATTGACGATGCCGAGGCCGGCGACAAAACAGATAATGGCTGAGATGATAACGCTCACGCCACGAAACAGAGAATAGAGCCCTCCCAGAAATGGGTCTTCGATCCAAGGTCGAACGGCGACGCCATCCTCCGTCACACCGGTGTTGCGAATCCGCTCCGCGATCTCGCCAGCTCGGTGATGGTCTTCGGAGTAGAGCAAAATCTTGGAGACCGCGTCTTCCATTTCGAGAAAATCCTGCGCCGGCGCCAGTGGCAGGATCGAACGCCGGTTGGCCAGCTTGGTGCCGAGATCGAAGACGCCAGCGACGTAGAAATCGTCCGCCATGAAGGACTCGTAGGCGGTGCGGCCGATCACCGTCAAGGTATCGCCGGGCGCGACGTCGAGCTCTTCGGCGACCGCGCGACCGAGCAGAATCGCCTTCTCGCCGGGCTCCAGATAACGGCCGGCGACCAATCGATCGGGCAGCGTCGAATAATTGGCAAATTGCTCGACGCCGACCGCGCTCGCGCCCAGCGCCATGGTGCGCTCGCCGTGCTCAGCCAGAAAACCAAAGTCGATGCGCTCGACGGCGGCACGCACCCCCTCCACCTCGAGCAACCGGTCCCGCAGCTCGGCCGAGTTGCGCAGACGGTACTTGAGCGGATTGAAGCGCAGCTTGTCGAAGTAGTCCTGGCGAGCGACGGCGATCTCACCGGACTCCCCCAGTACTTCGGCAAAGATCGAACGCTCCATACCATTCATCAGGCTGGTGCCGACGATCACCAACGCCACCGATAGGGCAATCCCTGCCAACGCCAGCAGCGAGCGTAATCGCTGGCGAAAGACGTTTCGGAAGCCGAGCCGAAAGACGTAGCTCATGGCGGGGTCTTCATCGCCTTATCGGCTCATCGCCGCATCGCCTCGACCGGCGCCAGTCGCGAGAACTTGATCGACGGATAGAGCGCGGCGAGCAGGGTCATGCCCAGCCCGATGGCAAACGCCACTGCCACATGACGAGAGTCGAGGTCAAAATAGATGATGGACGAAAAAGACATCGCCATGCCGCCGGACGCGGCGGCAGCTGAAAAATCCAGACCGTCGCGCAAGGCATGCACCACCGCAACCCCCAGGCCACAGCCCGCGGCAGCGCCGACCAGGCCGATGATCAACGCCTCGACCAAAAAGAGGCTGACCACCCCCTCGATCTGTAGCCCGAGGGCCCGCAGGGCGCCGATCTCGCGCACCCGTTCGAAAGCTGCCATGACCACCGTATTCATGATGCTGGTCGCGGCGACCAGGATGATGATGCCGACGATGACGCCTAAGACCTTGCGCCGGAAACGGTTGATGCGCAGCATCGGCTCCGCCCGCTGACGCCAGGTTTGAAGCTCGAGCCCCTGAACGGCCAACGCCGAACCCAAGCGCTCCGGCAGATCGATCGCCAGCGAGCGACGCGGCAGAAAACCGACGATTTCGGTCACCGCCTGCTCGGTGTCGAGCAGCTCCTGGGCCTGGGCCAGCGGGATGAAAAACGCGAAGTTGTCGATCGCTGGATTCTGCGAACGAATCAGCCCGCGGACCGAATATTCCTCGGCGTTGTAGCTACCGTGACGAGTCCGAACCAGCGCCGTCAGGGTATCGCCAGGCGAGACGTCGAAATCCTTCGCCAGAGTCGCTCCCAGCCACATCGGCGGCAGGTCCTCTTCGCCTTCGATCGAGGCTTCGAATCGCAGCGCAAAGTCGGCAAAGTAGGCGTCAGGCTCGATGCCGATGCCCCGCGCCACCAAGCCATTACGGCCGTCGGAAAGCTCACCGGAAAAAGTCAATCGGGGATGTAAGCGCACCTCACCGACCGGCTCGATCGACTCGACGGCGACGGCCGGCTCCTCGATTAGCAGATCCAGCTCGGCTTCTTCTTCGGTCTCGAGATAACCCTCAGCCATCACCCGAAAGTGGCCGGTGTCGGTCTGGATCTGGCCAAAGATGATCGAGTTGTCCAAACCATCGATCAGGCTCCAGCCGAGAATCGTCATCATCACACCGACCAGCACTGGAATCGCGGTGAGCAGAGACCGCCAAGCCTTACGCAGCACGTTCTTGACGCCCAGGCGCAGCAGGAACATTGGTTCTAATCCTGCCCTTTGTCTTCGACGTCCACCACCCGACCGTCGCGCAGGCGCACCAGCCGACGGGCGTAGTCCATCACCATTGGATCGTGGGTCGAAAAGATGAAAGTGATGCCGAGGGAACGGTTGAGCGACCGCATCAGGTCAAGGATCTCCTGAGCCGTGGTGCTGTCGAGATTGGCCGTCGGCTCATCCGCAAGCACCACGCCCGGTCGCTTGACCAACGCTCGAGCGATCGCCACCCGCTGCTGCTGGCCACCGGAAAGCTCCCGTGGCAGGCGATGGGTCAACTCTCCCAGACCCACTTCTTCGAGCATCGTTCGTGCCGTCTCTCGGCGCTCGGCTCGCGGCTTGCCACCCAGAAGCTGGAGCGGCAGCTCGACGTTCTCTTGCGCGTCGAGCACTGGAATCAGATTGAAGTCTTGAAAGATAAAGCCGACGTGTTCACTGCGAAAGCCGGTCCGCTGACGTTCCGTCAGTCCTCCCAGCTCGGTGCCCTCAAATCGGATCGAGCCGGACGTCGGAGCGTCGATCAAACCCACCATGTTGAGCAGCGTCGTCTTGCCTGAACCCGACGGCCCGGCTAATGCCAAGAAATCACCGGAATCGATCGTCAGGTCGACGGCGTCGAGTGCCCGCACCAAGGCTTTGCCTTCGCCATAGGTGCGGGTGACGCCCTGCAGCTCGATTTGAGACTCGGCCATATCAGCTCAAGGTATCAGGTCAGAATCGCCATTCCAGATAGAGTTCATAGTTCTCGCTCGGCTGGCGGCCGAATAGTGGGCTGCCCGGCACTGGGTTGTACTCTCCCGGCCCCGAACCACGGAACAAGCTTGCCCGGATCGTCACTTCAAGGTTGTCGAAAAAGTAGCGCACCAGCCCGACGGTCGTTACGAAGCTTGAATCCTCAAGGTTATAGATCATGCTGCCATTGAGGGTGGTGAGCTCATCGAACGTCAAGCCGGCGATGAGCGAGGAATAGCTGCGGGCCAGAAAGCGCCGTGTAGACCCCAGGGAAGCATAGTCATAGTCCGCAATCCCGGTGCCGCCGGATTCGTCGTAATAAGCCTGGAGTGCCAGGTAGAGCTGGTCCTGGACAGCGAATGAGTAGTCGATTCCCACCACGATCTGCAAGAAGTCATCACCGCCTTCCAGATCGTGGTAGGCACTCTCGATCCAATAGCCGACGCCCCAGTCCCCTTTGACGTCGAAGCCGAGAATCCATTCGTCCGTCCGCGCGTCGGCCGCTGCCAACAGCCCGATGTCGGCGCTGCCTGCCAACATCTCGCCCCTCACCAACGCCAGGGTGCCCCCGTTGGGAAACGCCACCAAGCCCTGGAGACTGGCGGTCGACGACGCGGACCAGGACGAACGAAAGGCGTCGATCCCCTCTTTCACCACATCGAAGTCGAGCGCCGAGTTGGAATCCACCAGATCGACGGGATTCCAGATCTGCGCCTGGCCAAAGTTGATCGCCTGGCGCCCGATGCGCAAATCCCAATCGCCGAGCTCGAGGTCAAAGAACGCCCGATCGAGATCCACATCGCCCGAGCCGAGACTCTCCTGCAACGAGCCCCAGTTGCGCTGGCCTCGCACCGTCAAGGTGGCCGACAGTCGATCCTGGAGGTAGAACGTCAGCTCCGGTCGCGCCCGCAGTTCGAGACTGTAGTCATCACCGAGCACCGGGCTGAAGACGGCGAGACGACTGCGGATCGAACCTCTCAGGTCGTAATCGACGGCGGCGATCGGTGGTGATGCGATCAGGATCATTAAGATGCCGAGCAAGACCTTCGGAATTGCCACGACGCGGGCCGCCACTGCTCTGGTCGGATTCCTCAACATCTCGAAGGCATCCTCTCATAGCGGCTATCGATTCACTGAATCACAATGAAGTCGCAGACGACCCGCGCACGCCTGACGATAGGATACGGCGCTCAGCATGAGCGATCTCTATACCCGCTTCTTCGGTCGCTGGATCTTTCCGGCGCTCGACCGTGCCAACGGCACTACGATCGGCGAGAAGCTCGAGCGCCTGCAGGCCTCGGAGCACGACGATCGTATGCAGATGCGTCATCGGCAGGAAGAGGCCGCGGCCAAGGTCGTCGAGACCACCGCTCGACGCTCGGAGTTTTATCGCCAGCTCTGGCAGCGAGGACCGGGTCCAGCGTCGCACTGCCCAGCCCTCGACGGCGTGCCGGTGGTGACCAAAAGCGACCTCGGCGCCGCTGCCGGGGCGTTCCCGCTGCCCGACTATCGGGGCAAGGTGATTCGCTGCGTCACCAGCGGCTCGACCGGCAAGCCAATGACCTTCCTGCGTTCGTCGGAGCAAGAGAGCTGGTTCTGGGCACTGCGTTTTCGGATATGGGGCTGGGCCGGCTACCGCCCCGGGGCCCCCTATTTGACGGTCAATCTCAATCCCCGATTGGCGTGGAAGAAGAAGCTCCAAGACGTGCTCTTTCGCTGCTCTTATCTGACATTCAACGCCGACAACCTCGACGCCGAGCACATTGTCGAAACCTTGAATCGTCGGCGTATCCCTAGCCTCAACGGCTTCTCCTCGTCGCTCTTTGTGCTCGCCCAATACATGCTCGACCGCGGCCTGAAGGCGCCGAGCGTTGGCGGCGTGACCGCCACCGGCGACACCCTCTTCGCACCCTATCGCGAGGCTCTCGAGTCGGCCTTCGGGGTCCGAGTGCTGGACTATTACGGCGCCGGTGGCGAGGGCTTTCACGTCGCCAGTCAATGCTCCGAGAGCGGCACTCGCTACCATCTACTGCCGGAAAACGCTGTCCTTGAAATCCTCGACGAGCACGGTCCGGCGCCGCCCGGCAAGCCAGGACGCATCGTGCTGACCCAGCTGCACAACGACGCCATGCCGCTGGTGCGCTATGAGTTAGGGGATATGGCAGTGGCGGCGCCACCCGACGCCCGCTGCGCCTGCGGCCGAACCCTGCCGATGCTCGAGCGCCTGGAAGGACGCATGCCAGACTTGATCTCGGTGCCCGACGGTACCTATCTGGTGCCCCACTTCTTCGTCGTGCTGTTCAAGGGCCTGCAGAGCGTCTATCGCTATCAGATCGTCCAGCGCCAACCCGGGGAGATGATCGTCCGTCTGGTCGGGCATGAGGGTTGTCGTCGATCGGAAGTCGAAGACATCGTGCGTCGGGAGGTCGCGAACGCCACCCGGGAGCAGCTCTTTCCCGAATTTGACTGGACCGACGACATCCCGCTCTCCGGTGCCGGCAAGCGGCGCCTGGTGATCTCCGAGGTCACCCACGATCAACTGCAAACCTCGAACGAATGACGGATTCCGGCACCGAGGCGGCCCAAAGTCAGGCTCACCTCAAGGTCTTACTGGTGATCACCACCAGTGAAGTCGGTGGCACCGAGAGCTTTCTCGCCAACCTGGCCTTAGGACTGGATCGCACGCGTTTCGCGCCCTCGGTCTGCTCGCTGTGCCCGATCGGTCGCGTCGGCGAGCAGATCGCGGCCGGTGGCGTGCCAGTTGACAGCCTGGAGATGTCACCCGCCGCTCGGCCGCTCGAGCTGGTTGCCGGCATCTTCAAGCTGGCGCGACGGATCGACCGCGAGAAGATCGACCTGGTTCAGGCGCTCCTCTACCGGGCAAATATGATGGTGGCCCTCGCTGGTCGACTGGCACGCAGGCCCGTGACGGTGGTCGCCGGCCAGCGCAGCTTGACGGCGATGACCGGCCAACGTGCCACGCTCGGGGTGCGCTGGACCCGACGGCTCACCCACGCCACCATCGCCGTCTCTGAGGCGGTCAAAGCGCAGATCACCGCCAGCGAGGGACTCGACCTCCACGCGGTGACGGTCATCGGTAACGGCGTCGATCATCGGCGCTTCAGGCCCGCCGATCGCGCGACGGCGCGCCAAGGCCTGGGATTGACGGCTGACGCTCTCCTGGTCGGCGGCGTCGGACGACTGTCCGACGCGAAAGGCTTTGAACATCTGATCGAAGCGATCGCAGCCGCACGACAGCAAGCCAACGGGCGGAAGCTCGAGCTGGCGCTGGTCGGCGACGGTCCACGACGCCAGGCCTTGGAAGCCCTAGCCCAGGGACTCGGAACTTCATCCGCCGTCCATTTCCTCGGCCGTCGGGATCAACTGGAGAAGATCTATCCTGCTTTCGATCTCTTCGTGCTGTCGTCCCTGCGGGAAGGCTCGCCCAACGTGCTCTTCGAGGCGATGGCGTGTGGTGTCGCTCCGATCGCCACCGAGGTCGGCGGCGTCCCGGAGATCGTTGAGTCCGAACGTTCGTGTCTCCTGATCCCGCCGGCAAACACCGATGCTCTCACCGAAGCTCTGCTTCGACTCATCCGTGAAACATCGCTTCGTCAGCGCCTGGCCGTCGAGGCACGGGCCCGCGTCGAGGCCGAGCTGACGATCGAACGGACCGTCGAGCGGCACCAGGAACTCTACGAACGACTCTGCTTCTCGCCAGCCAGGAGCAGGTAGAACGCTTCGGTCAACCGTGCCACCTCGTCCCAATCGGGGCGCTGCCGGGCGTGATCGTGAGCCTTGGCGCGATATTGCTCGACCACCCCGGGATCCTCAAGCACCCGAGCCAACTGTGCCCGCATGGCCTCGACGTCGTCCGGAGGAAAAGTCAGGGCAGCGTCGCCGACGACTTCCAGATTCTCGGGAATGTCCGTGGTGAGGATGCAGTTGCCGTAGCTCAGGGCCTCGAGCAGGCCGATCGACAAACCTTCCATGACCGACGGCAGCACGTAGGCGTAACAATTGGAGAGCAACTCCTCCATCCACTCGCGACCCACCCGACCGAGGAAGATCACCTCCTCCCAGGCCATAGCCTTGACCTGCTCGATGTAATCGTCGGAGTAGCTGGTGCCCCCCGCCAGAACCAACGTCTTATGGCGCGACAGAGGCTTCAGGGCCTCGAGCAGGGTGTGGACTCCTTTTTCCGGGGAGATGCGGCCGGCGAAGAGCAAGAAGCCGTCTTTCTTCAGCCCTCGCTCCGCCAAGAGTTGGATCGGCCGGGGCTCGCCGAGCACGACGGCGTTAGGGATCATGTGCGGACGACGACCATGGGTCGACTCGTAGTGTCGCTGCAGAGTCGACGACACCACCGCCGTCGCGCTCGGGGCTCGCGCCGACGCCCACTCGCCGAAGCGCAGCATCGAGCGGGCGAAAGCCCCCCACTTGGCCCGCTGCCAATCGAGACCGCGTACCGACACCACGGTGGTGCGCCCGAAGAGCCGAGGGATCACCGCCAGCGGCGCTGAACCGATGGCATGGTATTGCACGATGTCATAGTCGCGCCGCAAGCAGTCCAAGGTGCCGAGCAAGCTGTGGGACAGCGTCTCTAGATGCTTGCCCTGTAGCGACGGCAGGCGGCGAACCCGGATGCCCCGATGGCTCGGTATGTCGGGGGTGAAGTATTTTCGGCAATACGCGGTTACCTGGTGGCCACGATCCGCCAGGCGCGAGCCCACCTCTTCGTAATACGTCTCGATGCCGCTATAGGTGCCGACGACGCCGCGAGCGCCCAGAAAAGCGATCTTCAGACGGGTCGCGGCAGACAAGGAGCGCGGCCTCCAGCTTCAAACCGAAGAGGTCTCTGCTTCCGCGAGCTCGGCCGCGTCCCAGGCACGCGCGAGCCGCGCCAAACCGATCTCCACGTTGTACTGAGGTCGGTAACCCAGCTGTTCAGTGGTGTTGGAAAGGTCTGCTAGCGAGTGACGAACGTCCCCGGCGCGGGGTTCTTCGTGAATCGGCCCCGGCCCACTCCCCACTAGCCGACGTACGACCTCAGCCAACGTATTGACCGTCACCCGATCGCCGGTTGCGACGTTGTAGGCTCGCCCAACCGCCGCCTCGGGAGCAACCGCCGCCAGCAAATTGGCCTGGACCGCGTCCGCCACGTAGGTGAAATCGCGACTCTGCTCGCCGTCGCCGTAGATCACTGGAGCTCGTTCGGAGTGAAAGGCGTCGAAGAAGCGCGGAATGACCGCCGCGTAGGGTCCATCGTGCCGCTGGCGCTCGCCATAGACGTTGAAGTAACGAAGCCCGACCAGATCCATGTCGTAGCACCGGGCAAAGACCGCAGCGAGCTGTTCGTTCATCTGCTTGCTGAGCGCATAGGGCGAGAGCGGCGAGCCTTCGCCCCCCTCTCGCTTCGGCAGCTCCCGGCTATCGCCGTACACTGCGGACGAAGACGCATAGACGACTCGACGCACACCCTGCTTCTGAGCCGCGGCGAAAAGGCGGGTCGTACCAGTGACGTTGACCTCGATCGACGTCGCGGGATCGGCGACCGAACGCGGCACCGACCCTAAAGCCGCCTGATGGAAGACCAGCCCGACGCCATCGCAGGCTCGATCACAAGCCTCACGGTCGCGCAGGTCGCCCGTCAAGATCTCGATCTGCCCTTCCAGGTGACGAAGATTCTGCCGCCGACCGGTGGTGAAATTATCCAGGACTCGGACCCGCGCGCCGCGCTCGATCAGCGCGTCGACCAGGTGGGAGCCAATAAAACCGGCACCGCCAGTCACCAGGACAGAAGCGCCACCAAACTCGAATTCGGCCATAGAAGATCCTGTGAAATGTCTTCGCGTCGCCGTCAGCAGCTCGCCGGATGAGCCTGCCGAAGCCCGCGACATTCAGTGCATCTTAACGGTTGGAGGGCCCACGGAGAAGTCGAGCTGGAATCGGCCACCCGACACGCCCCCGGATCCTGCAGGCCTGGACTGCGCCTCGACCTACGCGGCGCGCCGCTGGGGCCGCGCCGAGGGCAGGTTGAGCAGTCGCTGCGGACGACCGATGGTGCCAGAGAACTCGCCTTGATCCTGACTCTTGCAGCCTTCGAGCACCACCGGCACCGTCAGCAGGAGGATCTTGAGATCCAGCCACAGCGACCAATGGTCGATGTACTGCAGGTCGAGCTGCATCCACTGATCGAACGGAATCGAGCTCCGACCGCTGATCTGCCACAAGCAGGTCAGGCCCGGCGGCACGCTAAAGCGCCGGCGGTGGTGGTCTTCCTCAAAGCCCTGGCAGTCGCGGATCGGCAACGGCCGCGGGCCGACCAGGCTCATATCGCCCTTGAAGACGTTGAGCAGCTGGGGCAGCTCATCGATGCTGGTGCGACGCAAGAAATTTCCGATCCAGGTGACGCGGGGATCGTTCTTGATCTTGAAGACCGGTCCACTGACCTCATTGAGATGCTCGATCTCGGCTAGCTTCTTCTCCGCATTCGGAATCATGGTGCGGAATTTGAAGAGGCGGAAGGTGCGTTTGCGAAAACCGACCCGCTCCTGGACGAAGAACACCGGCCCCTTCGACGTCAGCTTGATCGCCAAAGCGGTGATCAGGAACAGTGGCGCGAGCAGGATCAGCAGAGTCGCCGAAGTCATAACGTCGAACAAGCGCTTGATCTGCTGCTGACCGCTGTGGGCTGGGCCGCCGCTTTCGAGAGTGAGCACCGGCACGTTCTGGAACGACTCGATCTTGGCCTTGGCCAACTGCGGCTCGAAGAATTGCCACAGGAAGCGCACGGTGATGCCTTGCACCTCACAGATACTGACGATGCGTGAGGACTGCTCGTAGCACTTGTTGAACGGCAAGGCGACGATCACCTCGTCGACCACGTTCTCGGAGAGATATTGGTTGAGCCGATCGAAGTTCGCGACGATCTTGCTGCCGGCCAGGCGTTGCCCGACAACTCGGCGGCTCGCTTCGTCGACATAACCGATGAGGTGATACCCCAGCTCCGGCTTGTCCTGAATCGTCTCGGCAAAGCTCAGCGCGCGCTCGTTGGTGCCGACCACCAGGACGTGGCGAAGATTGCGGCCACGGACCCGAGCCGCTTCCAACAAGAAGCGCACCGCGAGACGGCCGATGATCGTTGAGAAGGTGCTCAGGATCCAGAAAGTCAGAAGAAACTCGGAGCTCTGATGGCCGATGTTGAAGATCGAAGCCGCGCTCGAGATCAGCAAGCTACCCAGCGTCGTGGCCCAAAAGATGTCCCGAGCTTCGCGCTGACGCGAAACCAGGCGACGGGAACCGTAGAGTCCCAGCCGGTAGAACACCAGGTGCCAGGCGATCCACAGGACCATCAACAGCGGAATGTTTTCGACCCGGAAGCGCTCGGCCAGGAAGACCGCTAGCGAAGTCTGGGCCGACAGCCAGAATGAAGTGATCAGCGCCGCCGTCATGATCAGCAAGTCCACGAGCTTGAACGACTCGTGAAGCAGGCGTCGGTGGGTGGGCATCATGGGGTGAAATCTCCTGGGGCTCGATCAGCTGACCGTCTGTAAATCAAGATTAACGCCGGTCTCCCGGCCATGCGATCAACACCAGACAGGCGGCCAGCAATAGAGATACCTCGATCATCTCTGTTCTCTCAGCTGCATTCAAGCACGGATTCTGAGGATCTCCGCGCCGCCCACGTTGTCTTGAAAGTCTCCCTCGTCATGACTGGATCATAGGAACTCAACCTTACGGCCTAGATTACAGACCCATGGAATTGCGGCTCGGGTTAGCCAGCTGCAACACACAGCTAATCTTCTCCGTATGGACGCAGGCTATCTGTTGTCGGGATGACGTTTACGGGTCTCATCGAAATCTTCGCCCGATCTCCTCTCAGCCTCTCCGAGACCGCCGGAAACAGCGTTGGCTCGCCGGGGAGTGCTAATGCTAATTCAAATAGGCGAATAATCGACTTCCTCGATCGATTCGCCGTTATCTTCCGTTACGAAATCGGATCTCGGAAGCCGCCAGGGCGATCCCTCAGGCGACGTCTAAAAGTGCTCAGATTCGACCGGACTATGGCACTGGCGGTGAGTAATCGACGGTGGCTTTCAAGACCGCGCCGCCGGCCAGATCGTGCAAGGCGAGCAAGAGCTTCTGCCGGATGTTGCTGAGCTGTAAAATGACGTCGACGATCGCGACTTGGCCCGCTTGTGGCAACTCAGGACCTGCAATGCGTATCGGCTCGGTGGGCAGCGGTGAACGGGCACCGTTGACGTCGATCGAAGCGATTCTCAGCTCCAGCTGACTGGCGTAGCCGCCGGCGTTCGGCACCATCACGATGTGATCGAGGGGCACCCGCAACACCAAAGGCTGCCGTATCTTCCGCCGTACTCTCGGTTTGCCGAGCTCCACCTGCAGCAGTTCCTCGCCGACATCGGACTCAAGAAGCAAGTGCCGTTCGATCTCCATCGCCACTTCGTGCTGCTGAGACATGTCTCGAAAGCCGCGCCGGCTACGAACCTTGACGCCTGGTCGTGAAACCGCAATCTCGATCTCGTGCTCCCGATCATCGCGCCGACGGTCCCGAGTAAAGCCCAACCAGTAGTACGATGCGGTATCCGCCAGAACTTCTTCGAGCACCACGAGACGCTGGCTGTTGATCAGAGCGCGGCCTCCGGTGCGCTTGGCCAGCTCAATCAGTGTCGCCTCATTTTCGATCTCGCGATTCGTCGCGCTGTCGATGCCGAGTGCACCGGTCAATGCGTCTGTCGCGGTGAACGACACGTCCGGGGCGCTGCCGCGTTGACGCGCGGTGCCCGTGAGGCCGGCAAGACTGCTGCCACGATTCTCGGCGCTCACCCCTCGGACCCTGACCTTGTTGCCCGGAACATCGATCGGGTAGATCGTGTAGCCCAAGAGATTAGCGGTGCCGATCAGTTCCTCAAAGGCGACGCCAGGAGAGGCGTCGAGGGTCTGACTGCGGACCGCGGGGTTGAAACCGACCGCGTGAATCGACGGATCCCGCGGCCAACCGCCGGAAGCCAGCAACATCACCTTGCGTCCCTGAGGCGCGGCGAACCCGCGCAACGCCGAAGTTGCGGCCTGGGCGGCCCTCCGTACCCTGCGACCGAGATCGCGGATGGACTCCTCGGTGGAGCGAGAAGCTCCGGAGCTGCCCGCGTCAGATTGCTCGAGTCGACGCCGGCGATCCAAGGCTTTCTCCTGTGCGATGTTCCGGACGCCCGCCGAAGGAGCGACCAGCGCCTGATCCAGAGCTTGCTCCAAGTCTTCCGGCGAATCGGTCCAATCCTTGATCTCGATCAGACGGTTGCCGTCAAAGCTGACGACCGCCATCTGGTCCCCGGGCTCGAGATCGCGCACGGTTTCACCGATCGCCTGGAGCACCCGTTGGCGATCGTGAGGATAGCCAAAGGCGTTGTCGACGAAGAGCAGAAAGCTGGTACGAACCCTCCCGCCCGGCGTCACTGCGGGGGAGACGGTCTCTGTTGCGGAGGCAGCGCTCGCCGGCGCGACCGCCTGGCGCTCGCGAATCTCGCTGAAGTAGTCGATCGGATGTGTTTGACCGTCGATTCGGAGCCTGAAGTCCGCCGGCTGCAGGTCCGCGATGTGCTGCCCTTTGCGATCGGTGACTCGCACTTCGAGATTGATCACCCGCACCTCGATCTCCTCACCGAAGGTTCGAGGCGCGTCCTGAGCCTCGGTGCCGGCTTGGTCCGCGAACGCCGCTCCGGTCACGAGCGCAAGCGGCAGCAGGACTCGAGACCAGAGATAGGAGATCTGGGCGTCGTGGATCGCGGTCATTGTCCTCCTCCCAGGGCGTCTGCTCGCCGGAATCGTCCTCAACCGAGATCAATTCCGCATCAACGGGGGATCTTGTCGGTCAAGAAGAGCAATCGCCATGCCTGGCGGAGGCCAACGGATTCATTGGCTCGCATACTGACGCTATCGAATCAAAACAAAACAGCTCCCGAAAGAGCCTTCACACCCCATCGACAGGCCCCTGCCGAGCCGATGCTCGACAAAGGCCGATGCCATTGACCAAGCTCGCCTAATTCTCGCTGACCCCGAATTCGATCAACTCAACCGGTATCGTGGCCAACTCGATGACCACATCATCGATGCGTGTGAGGTCCGGGTCCGGACCGCCGCCCTCGTACCCGAAGATTTCGATGCCGATCAGTTGCCCCGAGGCACGCAGCTCCGAGGTGAGGTCAATCTGGCTCCAGGCCGCCGTGGGGAAAGCGACGGCCGTGTCGGCGCCAGCGCCGTCATAATAAAAATTAATCGCCGAGATCGCTTCTTCAGGCTGGCGCATGAACAGAGTCGCCGACGTCACATCCGCCACGTCGATGGGAGCAAAATCCTGCCGAATGAAGAAATTGCCGATGTCTTCGGCAGAAAAAACTCCACTGTTCGAGTCCGCGGCGGTCACCGTCCAATTGTTGGTGGTCCAGGGCGTCAGAGTCCCGTCCTCGAAACCAGGATTCACGAGAACATTCTCGCCGGGCCCCGACTTTTGGACGGCACCGGAGCCGCGCAAATGCTCGATCTCCGCCAGGTCCATCTCGACTGCACCGCTACGGACCGGCTGGGCTGAGACGCTATTGCTCAGCGCGCATAGAACAGCGAGCGCCATCACTACGTTTTTCATATCCTCCTCCTTTCAAGTTCTCGATATCAGGCAGCAACAATTCCAGACAGCAACAACTCCAGACAGTTACGATTCCAAGCAGCGACAGTTCTGAATCTTGTCGCATGAAGTTATCTGATGTCATTGTATACGCACGATCAAAGGTTTTGATGGCTGAAGGAGGCGTGTGGCGAAGTCATCTAGGCCGCCATGGGGTCTTAGGAGACACCACCTCGCCCCTCAAGAAGACGAGCTCGATCGATCGCGTGGCGCCGATGTCGCGGGCCGGATCGGAGCCCAGGACTCATCGGCGTCGCCCATCCCGAGTGGACCAGCGGCGCTCGAATCGATCAACCGGAGGTTACCTAACGTGGACCGCTTCTCAAACCGACCCTCTTTTTTCCTCGCGTTCATCTCTTGTACCTTCATCCGCCTCGCCGCCGATGCAGCGTCAGCCGACGCTCTCGAGCTCTATGCTTTGAGCGAAGGCCAGGTACCGACCTTACTGGCCGCACAACGCGTCGACCGCATCGTCATCGATACCGCACCGCTCGAAGCCGCCGAAGCTATCATCGCTTTGCCGCTGCCCAACGGTCAGGTCGCCTACGCCCGGCGGGACGGTGTTGAATACCATGCCCTGGGCAACCTCAGCTGGAGTGGCATGGTGGACGGCGGCGACCGTGTGACCCTGAATCTGCACCATGGGGTCGTCGCGGGTCGTGCCGAAACCCAGGATGGGCCGTACGAAATCACGACCTCAGCCATGGGCCCCGTGCTCATCAAACTGGCGATGGACAAGTTCCCGAGTTGCGGCAACGAGGCCGCAGCCGTCGACGTTCTTCGCGCGCGGCGCGAGTCCGCGCCGGAGCTTTCCGAGCTCGGTATGGGTGGTCAGGATCCACCGGATCGGATCGATGTGATGATTCTCTACACACCTGACGCGCGTGACGCGGCGGGTGGCGTGGCGCAAATCGAAGCCACCGCGCAGGCCGCTGTCGACACAGCCAATGCTGCCTACTTCGATAGCGACATGGTGCAACGCTTGAATCTGGTCCATGTGGAGCTCATCGATTACGCAGAAAGCGGCAACGTCTTTACCGACCTTAGCTTCCTGGAGTCGGATGCCGAAACCGCGACCCTACGCGATGCCATGCGCGCCGACATGGTCGCCATGATCACCGAGAACGGCGGCGGATTCTGCGGTGTAGCGTTCCTACTACAAAGCGACGACGATCCGGGCATGGCCGCCCAAAACTTCGCACCCTTCGCGTTCCAGGTCACCGCCCGCGCCTGCGCTGTCGGCAACTTTACCTATGCTCACGAGCACGGCCACAACATGGGTTTCCAGCATCACCCCGCTGCCGGTGCCCCTCCGGAGGAGGCTCTCTTCGTCCATGCCTTCGGCCACCTGGTCACCGGCGTCGCGCGGACGGTGATGGCCACCGATGGAGACTGCTGCGGTCGTGTCGGCCACTTTTCTAATCCCGACGTCGACTTCATGCCGCCCACAGCGCCCGGCAACCCCTCGGGCATCGCCGATGCGCGCGACAATGCCCGGGTCGGCGATTTCGTCGCGCCCTTCGCCGCCAACTGGCGGGCGAGCCACCACATTTTCGCCGACGGATTCGAATCCTCGGACACCTCGGCCTGGTCGCTCACGATTCCCTGATGCGGGCCGGATAGGTGCCAGTCGATGGACTCACCTCCGGAATCGCGCTTCCTGACACCCAGAACTCAAGACCTGCCCCGGGGCAATCGTTTCATTGAGAATCGAAGACGACAGACTTTGACAGTTCGGCTTCCGTCGGAAGCTCGAACTGTTTCTCCATAAAGTCGAACATTCCCGGCGTGACTTCGAAAGCAAAGGTTTCGCCTTGGGTCGCGTTTCTGGCCAGGACACGAGCGCGTCGCACCTTGAGAGGTGCGTCTACGAAGTGCAATTGAAACGCCATCCCTTGATCTTCGGCCAGAGAGACGAACCTCAATCGATCGCTGACTTTCATGAAGCCGAGGTCGAGAACCACATTTCCGCCACGTTGAACGACATCCGAGGCGAGGGTCCAGATCCTACGTTCGCACCGTCGTACCCGCTCCATGATCCAGGGAAGGCTCATCGGCTTGGGTAAGTCTGGCCCGAACAGGTCTCCCATCCAATCGTCGATGGAAAACCGCACGGCTTGAACTTGATCGGCGAGTCGAAGCGAGTAAGTCGTCTTGCCGGCACCTTGCGAACCGAAGACGATGTGAACAGAGGGCATGTTTATCTACAGCTCATCAGTTGCCGGCTCCGTCTCGACTCTCTCCATATTGGCGATCTGGAGTCCGGCGTTGACCTCGGTCACGAGATGAAGTCGGATGATAGCTCAGATCGGTCTCACCACCGGGGCTCCGTGTCGACGAAGGCTGACGCTGATGACGCTCCCAACCCCTCGCGCATTTTTGCTCCAGCCTCAATTTGGACATTCTGCCTTGCACCAAAAATGCGCGTAGGGATTTCACCGTCAGCATCAGCATCGTACTTAGAGGAGATATCTCCGCTTGAGGCGTGTCTACACTGAATGAGAAGTGATTCAACCCTGACGAGCCTGACGCCGCCCTCAGTCGCGAAGGGTCTGAAGCCTCCAAAAGCCCACTGTTTGACACACTTCCATCGTCGGGGATCGCGACTTCCCGCGGTTTGACACGCTTCCAGCGCTGTGGATCGTGGTCAAAAAGTGGGAAGACACCCCTACAGCGCCATCGATCGCAGTCTTGCCGAGGAGACGAGGAATCCGCCGGCGCCAGTCGGGTTCTACCTCGAAAAGCACCCGAGTCTGGCGGACCGAAGGGTCGGAATCCCTACATAGATCGGGCGTCTGGGCGTCGAAATCCCGCCCTGACGTCGAACGAACCCCGGGTGCTAGTTCAACGCGGCGTGCTTCAGATCCAAGTCCGGTGCTTCCATCGCGAGTTCACGATCTAACGGCAGCCAGATCTGAAACGTACTCCCCTGTCCCGGCTTCGAGTCCAAAGACACTCGCCCATCGTGGGCCAACGCGATGTGCTTGACGATGGCAAGCCCAAGACCGGTCCCTCCAAGCTCCCGTGAGCGGGCTTTATCCACCCGATAGAAACGTTCAAAGATACGCTCCTGGTGACGCGGGCTGATCCCGACGCCGTCGTCCTCGACCTCGAGCAGCGCTTCGAATTCCGCACGGACCACCCGGACGTGAACCGTCTTGCCTTGGGAATACTTGATCGCGTTGTCGACCAGATTGGTCACTGCCTGCCGCAACACCTCCGGATCCCCCGCGACGATCACCGGCTCTTCCGGCAGCTCGGTCTTGATCTTGACGCCCTTCGCCATGCTCGCAGGCACCAGCGCCGAGATCGAGGACTCGACCGGCTTGCGCAGGTCGACCGGCTCGACGTCGAGGGTCTCGGCATCCGACTCGAGTCGCGACAGCGACAGAAGATCGCCGATCAGACTCGACATTCGCTCGGCCTGGTCCCGCACCTTGCAGAGAAAGCTCTTGCGCTTTTCCGGCAGCATCATCGGATCGTCGATCACCGTCTCGACCAACGCTCGAATCGCCGTCAGCGGCGTCTTGAGCTCGTGGGAGACGTTGCCCAGGAAGTCGCGCCGCATATTCTCCAAGCGACGCAACTGAGTGATGTCGTCGAGCACCAACACTGCGCCCGCCAACGCACCGTCCTCGGACTCCAAGGGTGAGGCGTGCAGGTCGAGAATGCGATCGGGGGTGCCGGACAGACACACCACTCGATGGATCACCTTCTGCCGACGCAACGCCTCAGAGATCACCTCGGTGACCTCACGTACCCGAATCGTCTCCCAGATCGGCTGACTGAGCGCCCTTTCGGGATCGACGCCCAACATTCGCCCCGACGCTGCGTTCATATGCACCACCCGCTCGTCATGATCCGCGGCCACCACGCCTTCGACCATGCTCGAAAGAATCGCCGTCAGCTTGCGGCGATCGGAGCTCATGGTCATGGTCGACGTGCGCAGGTGACGGCTCATCAGGTTGAAGGCACGGGCTAAAGTCCCGAGCTCATCCACCGACGAGGTTTCGACCTGCTTGGCATAATCGCCAGCGGCAATCGACTCGGCCGCGTTCGCCATCGACAGCAGCGGCCGGGTAAATCGTCGGGCGAGCAAGAACCCCAAGCCGAGCGCCGCCATCGCCGCAAACGCTGCGGCCAGCAATACGATATTGCGCAGTTCTACCAGTTGGTTGTCGATCGAGGTCAGAGGTAAGGACGTTCGAACCCAACCCAACAGAACGTCACCCGAGCCTTCGAGAGGCAGGGCGAAGTAACGCATTCGCTGATCCAGAGTCTGGCTGTAACGGGACGCATGACCGATCCCGAGCTCTTCAGCCTCGAGCACCTCCGGACGCTGGCCATGATTGTCCATCAACTCCGGCCGTTGACCGGAATCCGCGACCACCAGGCCGTCGGCACGAATGATGGTCAGCCGAGTGCCGACTTGAGGCGCCAGGGTTTGCACCAGCCTCTGCAGTTCGGTCTCCCGATCGGTACCCAAGAAATCGGCCACCAGATAACGCAGCAAAACGGCTTCGGACTCCAGGTGCCGGTCGGCCTCGACCATCGAGTGCCGTGAAATCTGCAAGCTGACCAGACCGCCGACAATACTGGTCGTCAGCAGAATCAGCAGGGCGTAACCGGCATAAAGTTTCCATAAGAAACGGGAGCTGAACACCCCTACTCCTCCTCATCCTGGAAACGATATCCAACTCCCCGGATCGTGTCGATCATGTGACGGTGGGTGCCGAGCTTCTTGCGAATCGAGCGCACGTGAACGTCGATGTTGCGATCGATCACTGCCGCACCGTCGCCGATGACTCGGGTCACGAGCAAGTCGCGGGTGAAGACTCGGCCGGGGTGCGAAGCGAGCAAATGCAGCAGGCGGAACTCGGTCGGCGTCAGGATGACGCCATGACCGTCGATCTGCACCTCGTGGCGAGCTGCATCCACCACCAGGGAGCCTCGCGCCACCCGCTCGCTGCCCGAGTCGCTCTCCCGGAAAGTACCCCGGCGAAGCACCGCCTTGACCCGCGCGATCAACTCTTTGGGCTTAAAGGGTTTGGTGATGTAGTCGTCCGCACCGACCCCCAGACCGAGCACGATGTCGCTTTCATCCCCTTTGGCGCTGACCATGATGATCGGAATGCCTTGGGTCACCGGATCGAGCTTCAGTTGACGACAGACTTCAAGACCATCGAGCCCGGGCAAGAGCAGGTCGAGCAACAGCAGGTCAGGCCCCTCGCGAACCACCGTCTTGAGCCCTTCATCGCCGCTGGTGGCGGCGATCACCCGGAATCCCTCTCGCTCGAGGTTATATTCGATGGCCTCTAAGATATCCGGCTCATCTTCGATAACAACAATCTTGCGTTGTGCCATGACTCACGCTGCCTATATCCCGCGTCGGACGCCTACCACGGCCGATGACGAACGATGTCACCATCGACCATGAAGACCACGTCCTCGGCGATGTTGGTGGCCAGATCGGCCATACGTTCGAGGTAACGCGACACCGACAGCAATTGCATCCGCAGCCTGATTTCGTCAGGATGCTCACGCATGCCCTCGGCGATCAGGTCGAAGAGATTCTTGTGCTGGCGGTCGACGCCCTCGTCGTCTTGGAGAACTTTGCGGGCGAGGTCGGTGTTGCCCTGCACGAAGCAGTTGAGACTCTCGTGAAGCATCGACTGAACGTCGGCCGCCATCTTCTCGACCTCGGGCAGGATTTCGATCGACCCGTGCTCACAGAGATCGATCGCACGCTCGGCGAGATTGCCCGCCAGATCTCCTACTCGCTCGAGGTCGTTGTTGACCTTCATCGCCGCCAGGACAAACCGCAGATCGGTAGCGACCGGCTGATGCAAGGCGAGAATCTTGTGACACTCCTCGTCGACCTGGATCTCCTTGTCGTCGATGTCGCGGTCGCCTTCGACCACCTCCCGCGCCAAGTTGGGTCTTCGGTCAATCAGAGCGAGGACCGACTTGCGGACCGCGTCTTCCGCCATCGAACCGAGCAGCAGAAGCTCTTTTTTTAAATTCTCGAGATCACGGTGCAGATGCAGGGCCATATCCGTCTCCCTTTTGAGGTTGGCGCCTCGCCTGAGGCGTCTTTACGATCGTGCCCGCTCAACGTGGCGCGTCGTCGACGCCTCCGCGCAGCGCCGATCAGCCGAAACGGCCAGTGATGTAGTCTTCCGTCGCCTGCAGGTTCGGATTGGTGAACAGGTCCGTCGTCGCGCCGTATTCGATGATCCGGCCGAGGTACATGAAAGCCGTATAGTCCGAGCAACGCGCGGCTTGCTGCATGTTGTGGGTGACGATCAGGATGGTGTACTCGCCGCGCAAGGCGTCGATCAAATCTTCGATCTTGCCGGTGGCGATCGGATCGAGCGCCGAACAGGGCTCATCCATCAGCAAGACCTCGGGCTCGGCGGCGATCGCCCGGGCGATGCAAAGCCGCTGCTGCTGGCCACCGGACAGCCCTAAGGCGAGATCGTCCAGCCGGTCCTTGACCTCGTTCCACAAAGCGGCCCCCCGCAGACTGCGTTCGCACACCTCGTCGAGCACGCTCTTGCGGTTCTCGCCGTCGATGCGCAAGGCGTAGACGACGTTCTCGTAGATCGACATCGGGAAAGGGTTCGACTTCTGGAACACCATGCCCATGCGTTTACGCAACTCGATGACGTCGACGTCGCGAGCGTAGATCGAGTCGCCGTTGAGGATCATGTCCCCCTGGATTTTGACGATGTCGATCAGATCGTTCAGTCGATTGACCGAACGCAGCAAGGTCGACTTGCCGCACCCGGAAGGGCCAATCAACGCCGTTACCTTGCCTCGCGGCACATTGATCTGATTGTTGTAGAGCGCCTGAGCCTTGTCGTACCAAAGATTGAAATCCTGGATCTCGAGCACGGCATCCTCGGCCAGGACGCTGTCGTGGGTGGTGGTCGGCGGCGTTTGCCCCGCAGCGATCGCTTTTAAAGGATCGGCCGCTTCATCCGCGTTCTGGCCGGCGACGCTCGACAGGTCAGCGGCCGAAGCACGGGCGCTCTCGGAGGGCTGTTCCATAGATCTTTGCCTTCCTCGTAGTGAATCTATCAGGGTTTCTGGTCGTCTAGCAGAGCCGGCTAGAACTGATCGCCCGCAAACTTCTTGCGCAGACGGTTGCGAATCCAGATGGTGACGAAGTTGAGGGTCGCGACCAGGAAGATCAGTAGCAACGTGGTGGTGAACACCATCGGCTTGGCCGCTTCAGAGTTTTGACTCTGAAAGCCGACGTCGTAGATGTGAAAGCCGAGGTGCATGAAGCTGCGTTCTGGATGGACGTAAGGAAAGATGGCGTCGATTGGCAGCTCCGGGGCCAGCTTGACCGCGCCAACCAGCATCAACGGCGCCACCTCGCCGGCCCCGCGGGCGATTGCTAGGATCATGCCGGTGATGATCCCGGGCAGCGCCCGCGGCAACACAATGCGCTGGATGGTCTGCCACTTGCTCGCGCCGCAGGCGTAGGAGCCCTCACGCATCGAATTGGGGACCGCCGACACCGCCTCTTCGGTGGCGACGATGACCACCGGCAAAGTCAGGAGCGCCAAGGTGAGGGATGCCCACATCAGACCGCCCTTGCCGTAGGTCGGGTTGGGCAGGTTGGCGGCGAACAGCAGCTCGTCGATCGACGCTCCGACGGTGTAGCAGAAGAAACCGAGGCCGAAGACGCCGAAGACGATCGATGGCACGCCGGCCAAATTGTTGACCGCGATGCGTACCGCGCTGACCAGCGGGCCGGCCTTGGCGTATTCCCGCAGATAGAGGGCCGCCAAGACGCCGAACGGCACCACCGCCAACGACATGATCAGGGTCATCGCCACCGTGCCGAAGATCGCCGGAAAGACACCGCCTTCGGAGTTCGCTTCCCGCGGCTCGTCGATCAGATACTCGCTCCAGCGAGAAAAGTAGATCCCCAGCTTGTCGAAGAAAGACAGCCGATTCGCCGGATAGGCGCGCACGATGTCGTCGAGGCGCAGGAGCGTCGACTCCGCCGCGATCGCGCCCTCCCCTGCCGTCTGCATCAGCAGCTGGAAGCGGGCATTCTGAGAATTGATGCGGTCGATGTCGCCGCGGATTCGGGTGAACTCACCGTCCGCCCATTGCCGAACTTCTTCGAACTCCGCCTGCGCCTCTTCGAGACGGGCCTGCGTCTGGCGCCACGCCTCCGACTCCTCGCCCGAGCCCTCCGCAATCTTTTCCAGCTCGAGCTCGACCTCGCGCACCGCCAGGCGCGCTTGCTCCTGCTCGTGGTTGACCTCGCCGGTATCGATTTTCTCGAGGCGCCGTCGCTCCAGCCACCGCTCGCGAACGCTGTCATGGTGTTCTTGAAGCTTGGCCCAGGCCGCCTCGGAGCCGTAGCTGACTTGCGCCACCGCCTGCAGGTCCGAGGCGCTGTCGATCTCGTCCGGAGTGATCAGGACCGGCCGTTCTCGCCCACCCTCGAAACGCAGATCGAGGAGCCGAATGTCCACCCCCGGCGAGCCCTGAAGGCCGGAGAGCAGGCGCTGCGCCTGCTCAGTATCGTCGACGAAATCGAGCTGCAAAAATGCCTCCGGCATGCCGTAGAAGCGCCCCCATTCCAGACGTTCGACCACCATCGCCCAATCTGGATTGACTTCGGCCTCGACTTCATAGTCGCTAACCCAGCGGAAATGGTTCTGGGTCAAGCGGAAATTGCCGGTTCGAAACAGTCGTCGCCCCGCCCATCCATCGTCCGTCGCGGTCTCGAGATCCGATCCTCGCTCGGCCGCCGCCTCGAGCACCGCGGCCTCGGGGCGATAGCGATCCACACGCGTCACCTCACCCATATAGACCTGTCCGTTCGGCGTCTCGACGCGCACCACGGGCTGCGGCCAGAAGGTAATGGCCCCTTTCCAGAACACCAGGGCCAACAGCCCGACCACCATCAGGGCACAGATCGCTAGCGAGCCGCCAGTGAGCCACACCATCGGCTCACCCGCGGCAAAGATCGACGACTTCGAGCGTGCTCGCCGTCGTTTCCAGGCCTTCTTGGCTTCAGCTCGCTTCGCCGCCTGCTCAGCGCGATCCGAGCGGTCCTCCAGGTGCAGTGCGACTCGGCCGGTCTGGGTTTCACCCACGGGCGCGGCGTGGGTCGGTACCCCCTCAGACGAGGACCCGGAAGGGGAGGAGGGGTCGGAGCCTTGACTCATAGCTGATAAGCCCTCTTGCGAAATCTCAGGCGGATGATTTCAGCCACGGTGTTGACGATGAAGGTCATGATGAAAAGCACCAGAGCAGCGAGAAAGAGAGTGCGATAGTGGGTGCTGCCCTGTACCGCTTCCGGTAACTCGACCGCAATGTTGGCCGACAAGGTGCGAAAACCGTTGAAGATGTTCCACACCAGGACCGGCGTATTGCCGGCCGCCATGAGCACGATCATGGTCTCACCGACGGCTCGCCCGAGCCCGATCATCATGGCCGAGAAAAGGCCGCTCATGGCGGTCGGAATGATGATCCGAGTGGCGGTCTGCCACTGGGTGGCGCCGGCCCCAAGCGACGCCGAGCGCAAATGCTCAGGCACCGTCGAGAGGGCATCTTCCGAGATGGTGTAGATGATCGGAATGATCGCAAAGCCCATAACAAAGCCGACGATCAGGGCGTTACGCTGCACATAGGTGTCGATGTAGCCACCCCGCGGATCCCATCCCACACCGTCGAGCAGCGAGGAGAAAGCCAAAGCCACCAAGAAGGTGACGCCGACCGCGAAGAGGAATTTGCCCAGGTCGACCAGAGCGTAGGTTTGACGGTCCCAATCGGCGCCGCGCTCGCGCATTTTCGGGTCGATGAAGCGCCCGAGACCGAAGAGGACCAACGCCGCGGAGAGCGGCAGCATGAGCAGCATCCAGCCGCCGATCGAGCTGGCGTATTGCTCGGCTCCCTCCGCACCCGGCTGCCACGCCAACCAGGCCTTGAGATCGCCACCGAACAGCCAGCGCTCGCCCAGGGGACCGAGCTGAAATGCTGCCCAAACGCCTGGAATCAGCGCCAGGACCATCAACGGAAACCGCCATTGGTCATAGATCATGGCGACGCGCACCGGCACCAGCTGCCAAAGGTAAGCGCCAATCAGAAACGCCAACGGAATGCCGAGGAACAACGCCAAGGTCGCCGGCACGATCTCCTCAACGTAGGGGGCGATGACCAGGGCCGCGAGAAACCCAAGCACCACCGACGGCAGGCTCGCCATCAGCTCGATACTCGGCTTGACCACAGCCTTGATCTTGTGGTTCAAAAACTCGCTGGTATAGATCGCCGCCATCAAGGCTAACGGAGCCCCGAAGAGCATCGAGTAGAGGGTGGCCTTGAGGGTGCCGAAGATCAGCGGCCACAGCCCGAGCTTCATTTCGAAATCGTCGGTGGCGCTCGACGACTGCCAGGTATGCTGCGCCTTGTTGTAGCCCTCATACCAGACCGGGCGGAAAAGAGCCTTGGTCGACGCCTCTGGATGGCGAATATCGAAATCCGTACGGTAGAACTGGGTCGGCGTCACCGCCAGCAAGCCGTCTTCTTTCGGCGCCATCGCCAGCTTGACCACCGGCTCGGCTCCGGACGGGCCGTCAGGCAGTCGAAAGCTGCCTAGCTCGGTGGCATTGGTGACGTTGTAGAGCCGGATCTCGCCGTCGGAGAACCCGACCAGCATCAATCGACTTCGAGCGGACGATGCCAGCGCCGTCGGAACAGCACCTTGGCGCGAGAGGTCCTTAGTCTTGGCGAAGAGGTCCCGTGAGCGAGGGTCCACTTGGGCATTGATAAGGCCCACAACCTCCTCCCTCAGGTCGTCCTTCGGGACGGTGAATCCGCCTTTCACCACCCCTTGCTCGTCTCCCCAGAGCACCGTGGTATTGCCGAGCACGAAATCGAGAATCGCGAGCGAGCCACCTTCCGCCAGTAGCGAGCCCTGCTCGGCGACGTAGGCTTCTTCGGTCTCGGAGCGACGAATGCGCATCAGGGTGCCGTCTTGCCAGGCGACCATGACGTCACTGCCGGAACCGTTGACCGCCAGGTGGCTCGGGATGCCAGGGCGGGCGGGCGCGTCGAACGGCAGGTCGATCGGACCGGAAAACTCGACCGAGGTCTGACCGGTCAGGAAATTGGAGGTCTCGGTGCCGGAGATCGCCACCAAACGCAGGGGTTCAGGAGCGACCCTCGGCGGCGAGGAGGGCGTTTCGTCGATGGCCTCGGCGATCTGCGTCTCGTCTCCTGCTTCCGGGGTTGGCGTCACTGGCGGGGTGCTGTCGTCTTCGCCCGCCTCCGAGACCTCGTCGGCGATCGGGGCCGTCGGCATGGCGCCTTCGGCGAGCGCCACAATCAAGGGTCCGTCGGAACGCACGACATGCTCCACCCGATGCACAGGCCCGGTGGCGACTTGCGTCCGCTCCCCCATCTCGACTTTCAACTCCTGAACCCGATATTGCCCAGTGGGGGTCAGCTCGACCACCCCCCGATCTCGATTGACCGGCGTCTCCGGGTCGGCCTCAAGAGCGGCGACGATCTCTGTCGACATCTCGTCCGCATCGAGAATCGTGGCCTCGAAGCCGATCTCCGCCAGCTGGACGGCGCCGTCGGCAAGGCCGAAAGCCGCCAGGTCGCCTCGGATCAGGAAAGAGGCTGAAACCAGCTGACCGTCGTCAAAGAGTTGTCGCTCTTCGAGCCGCTCGCCGGTGTCGAGCCGGAAGACCTCGATCTTGCCACTCGGTCGCAGCACCCAGGTCATCACCTTGTACTCGTCGACCGCGACGTGCATGACCTCTTCGGTGCCGCCGCGCTCGAACGCCTCGACGCTTTCCACCTTGGCCGGCAGAAATAAAGGGACGACGACCCAGACCAAGAACACCGCGACTCCTAAAACCGCGATGATCGTGCCGATGCCGCCGATGGTGATCAGGATCTTCGACAGTCTATCGGCAATCAGAACGCTGCGGCGCGTCGACCGCTTGCGGGCCACGCCGGTAAACGAACTCTTGACTGCCTTGCCGTTCGGACCCGGCATGTCGTCTGTCTCCGCCATATCTACATCTCCTCGGTGTCTCGCGCGGAGCACGCTCGGCGCTTCTTTCTAGCTGCCGATCTTGATGCCGACGTCCGCCAGGGTCTGCTCGGCCACCTCGTAGGAGACTGGCAGGTAGCCGTCCTTGACCACGACTTCCTGGCCTTCCTTGGAGAAGATCAGCTTGAGGAACTCAGCACGCAGAGGATCGAGATCCTTGCCCGGCTGCTTGTTGACGTAGACCAGCAGGAAACGGGCCAGAGGATAGTTGGCCACGGTCTCCGCACTGGCGGGCACCATCTTGCCACCGGGCTTTGCAGACAGCGGCACGAGAGAGACATCCGCGGTCTTATAACCGATGCCGCTATAACCGACGCCGCCCTTGTCCGAGGATACGCCCTGGACCACCGAGCTGGAGCCCGGCTGCTCTTTGACCGAATCCTTGAAGTCGCCCTTGAACAGAGCCATCTTCTTGAAGAAACCATAGGTGCCTGAGGCCGAGTTGCGGCCATAGAGGCTGATCGGCGTGCTGCCCCACGAACCGGAGAGGCCGGCGTCGCCCCAGGAGTCGATGCTCGAAGCGTGGCCACCCTTACGGGTCGCGGAAAACATAGCGTCGACCTGCGGCATGGACAGGCCCAGCTTGGCGACCGGATTGTCCTTGTGGACATAAACCGCGACCATGTCGATCGAAGTCTTGACCGCGACCGGCTTGTAACCGAACCGCTTTTCGTATTCGTCGCCCTCTTTATCTTTCATCGGCCGACTCATCGGGCCGAAGTTGGAGGCCCCGGAAATCAGCGCCGGCGGTGCGGTCGACGAGCCTTTGCCCTCGATCTCGACCTGGACGTTTGGATACTTCTCCTTGAACTTCTCAGCCCATAGCGTCATCAGATTGTTCAAGGTGTCGGAGCCGACACTCTTGATGGTGCCGGAGACGCCGGAGACGGTCTTATATTCAGGCAACCGCTCGTCGACCTTGACCTGTGCCAGGACAGGGGTGGTCATCAATGCAGCGCATACAGCTATCGCGGAGAGAGAGCGGAAACGAATCATGTTTTCCTCCTTGGTTGGATGGCGGGGCCTCACCTCAAACGGTAAGCCCCGCGGCAGCTACCGGAACCCAGACAGGAAACTTGAGGCGCTTCAGGGCCCCGGTTGGCGGGTACACTTCAAACCTAGCCGCGCTATGTAAGGGGTTCGGTACCAGATCAGTAAAGAAATCGTGAAGATCCTATGGATTCCAGGCGCAAAACCCTTCTCGAGGAGCCTTTGGGCAGCTTTCTTCACCAGATCTTCACTGAATAACATACGTTCTGTTTATCTTCGAGCCACAGCCTAAAAGAATCAGAGAGCGACTTTACGAACCGAGAGCACATCATGACTTCCCGTGTTCACCGAGGATCGAATGGCTAGTGTTCAGGGAAGGTGAGCCTCCGTGCTCAGGAATGGTGTCAACCCATGTTCAGGGATGTTGAGAACCCAGGAGATTCACGATGATCCGAGGAATCCATAGACCGCATTCGGGCACCCGATTCTGCCAATTCGCGATCGCTTGTGGGCTGGCAGCTTGTCTCGTCGTGCCGGCGTCAGCCACCGACTGGACGACCAAGTGGTCGGGCGGTCACAAAATCGAATCCGAAGATAAGAAGTTCAAGCTCAAATTCGGCGGCCGCATCATGGCCGACTACCACTTCGAAGATTGTGACGCCGGTTTGGCCTGCGATGGCGACGGCTTCGAGTTTCGCCGCGCTCGACTGTACTTCTCGGGCACCCTCTACGAAAGGGTCGAGTTCAAGAGTGACTACGACTTCACCGGCGGTGACGCCGACTTCAAAGACGTCTGGATCGCGCTCAAGACCCCGAAGGCGAAAATCAAGTTCGGCCACTTTAAAGAGCCATTTGGCTTCGAGGAGCAAGCCAGCTCAAACGACCTTCCGTTCCTTGAACGTTCGTTGGCCAACGCCTTCTCCCCGGTCCGCAATTCCGGCATCGGCATCAGCGGTAGCTCCGACAAGGTCACCTGGGGATTCGGCGCCTTCTACGACGCCAACAATTTTGGCATCTCCTCCAACGAAGACAACGTCAACGTCACCGGGCGCGTCGTCTTTCGCCCGCTCTTCGAGGATAAAGGCAAGAAACTGTTTCATGTCGGGGTCTACGCCACCCAGAAAGATCGAGAGTCGTCGATCCGCTTCCGGGTCCGTCCGGAAGCTCACTTCACCAATCGTTTCGTCGACACCGGGGGCTTTTCGGCTGACTCTGCCTTCATCTACGGCCTCGAGCTCGCCGGTATCCACAACAGCTTCTGGTGGACCGCGGAATACAACCAGGCCGACGTCAGCCGCCCGGGGGGCACCGCCGATCCGACTTTCGATGGCGGGTACGTCGAAGCTGGCTACTTCTTCGGCAACAACCACCGCCGTTACAAGACCTCTTCCGGGGCTCTCGATCGCGTGAGGCCGGAAAAAAACTGGGGCATTGACGAAGGTGGAGGTGCCTGGGAGATTGCCTTGCGCTATTCGACCGTCGACCTCACGGACGCTGGTATCGACGGCGGTGAGGAGGACAACGTCACCGTCGGCGTCAACTGGTATCTCAACCCAGCCTCTCGGCTGATGGTCAACTACGTGATGGCGGACGTCAAAGACCGAGGCGATGCCAACTTCTTGATGATGCGCTTGCAGGTCACTTTTTAGGTCGTCAGGCGTTAGGTCGTCAGGCGTTAGGTCGTCAGGCGATCGACACGGTAGACGGCAACCGTGCTGCCGTCACCGCGTCGGACCTCGCCCAGTCGCTGCCCGTCCGCGCGCCCGGAGACCTGTTGCCACACGGTTTCCGAGACGTGGACCGCACCGGCTGAGCCCGAACGCTGGATTCGGCTCGCGGTGGTGACCGCAGCACCCCAGAGGTCGAAACGCACCTGTCGGTGTCCGACGACACCGGCCACCACCGGGCCAAGGTCGATACCGGCCCGCAGTGGCCAATCGATCTTCAAGCCGTGGACCGCATCTTTCATTTCGAGAGCAAAGCTCACAGCGTCGACGGCTGGCTGAGTTGACGATTCAAACAGACCCGCGGCGGCCATCCAACCGCCGCCAGCCATCGGCACCGACTGCAGCGGATGGCGGTCCAGCATTTCTTCGAAAGCGACCATCAGTTGCTGCAAGCGTCGCCCTGCCTCGAGCGGGTCCAGCTCTCGAACCGCGGCATCGAGGTCCGGAAAGTCACAGCACAACACCGCTGCGGACGAACATCCTCGAGGCAGAACCTTGCGCGTCGCTTCCAGCTCGCCGATCAGTTCCCCAGGCAGGATGGTTTGGAGCAAATGCCGGGCTCGGCCACTCTCGCCCGCGAGCTTTTGCTCGAGCTCCTGTATCTGCCGTCGTTGGCGTCTGCGCTCCAGACATCCCGATAAACGTGCCGCGAGAACCTCTTGCTGGAACGGCTGCGATAGAAAGTCCTCCGCTCCCATCGCCAGACTGCTGACCGCTGTGCTCACTTCGTCAATGGTGGTCAACAGCAGAATCGGCACCTCTTGCCACCGAGGCTCGGAGCGAATCTTCTCAAGCAAGGGTTGACCATCGACCCGCGGTAGGGTGACGTCGAGCAAGATTGCATCATAGGAGTTCCGCTCTAGCAGCTCGAGAGCGCCGGCGGTCCCAGCAGTGAGATCGAAGGTATAACCGAGGGCCGCCAGGCGGCCGGAAAGCATCTCCCGATGCAGGGTATTGTCATCGGCGATCAGGATGTGACCCGCGGAGCCGCCCGCCACGTCCGTTTCAGCGGTGGCTTCGCGCTCTGACTCAGCCGCGGCTTCCTGGGCTTGCGTCAACAGCACGTCGATCTTGCCCAACAGCCGCTTCCAGTCCACCGGCTTGGTGTCGTAGTCGTCGCAACCGGCGTCGAGCGCCTTTCTGGCGTCCCCGGACATGGCGTGGGCGGACAAGCCGATAATCGGAATCTGCCGGGTCGTCTCAGCGTCCTTCAGCATGCGGGTCGCTTCGTATCCATCGAGGACCGGCAGCCCCATGTCCATAACGATAAGGTCCGGCTTTTCGGAGGTTGCCACCTCGACTCCCTCAGCCCCATCCACCGCCAAGGCGACGTCGAAACCACGGCGCTTGAGACGCCGGGAGATCAGATCCCGATTCATCTCATTGTCTTCGACCAGGAGGATTCGATGCATGATCGGGATCTTATACGATCGAAGGACTTGAAAGATCTCGGTTCTGGCCGCAAGTGGTTGAAACCACTCGCTATGCGATCACGCCTCGGCGGGACGCACTCTCAGCCAGCCAACTTGCGAACACGCGCCAAACTCAGCCTACGGTGGGCCCTCTTGCGGCTGCAATGGGATCTCGGGCAACTCGATCGTGACGACGAATGACAGCGCTTCCGGCGACGGCAATGGCGGCGCATCGAGCGTCAGATCGACCTCGGTCGCCGAGGCGATCGCCAACCTTTTGGTGCGCCGTCGAGACTCGGGAACCGCATCTGACCTAGGTATCGATCGCATCCCGTCGATACCCAGCCCGGCCAGGGCTCGACGGCCGAGGTCGTCGGTCGCCAACTCGGCAAGCGCCCGGGTCAGGGCTTCCCGATCCGCGGTTTCGAAAGCCGCCTCGCGAACCGAGAGCACGGGTAACGCTAGCTGCGGGCTGGCGTAAAGCTCCTTGAGATCTTGTCCTAAATGTTGACCGAGCAGCGGATTGTATTCGGCCACCAAGGCGGCGTCGGTCTTGTCGTACAGCACACTGGCGGTGGCAGAAAAGTCATCGGCTTCCGGCACTACGCCGCTAAACCAAGCTGCCGGATCAAGACCACCTTCGAAGATCTCACGCTCCAGAAACGCCGCTTCACCCTCGCCGGCCGCTTCGACCAGGGCTAGGGTCTTGCCCTGAAGGTCGACTAGCTTTGCCAGCTCCGGACGATCCGCGCGCACCACCAGCAGACGTCGATAGGTCGATTCGCCGCCGCGTTCAAATCGGTAGGACGGCGTTAGACCATTGGCCTGAGCCAGGGGCGACGAAGCGTCGGCCAACATCAGCGTCACGTCAGCGCCTTGCCCTGCCAGAAATTGTTGGGCGTCGCCGAAACGGCGAAAGATCTTGGCCTCAAGCGCGTGGTCTGGAAGTTGCGCCGCGAGATAGTCAACGAAAGCCGTGATCGCCTCGGCCTGACCGCCTGCCACCTTGACTGGAGCACTCGGCAAGTGGACGACCAAGGTCTCGCCACTAGCGACCGTCGCGAGCGGGCCGCACAACATCCAGGCCGACAGCACCAGGAGGCTGAGTCGACGACTCCGACTCGCTGTTCGACTCAATGGTAAATCCTCCCCAGGTGCTCGATCCAGGCGTCGACCTCACGGCGCTGGCCACCCGCTGCGCGATATCTCCGGTATTGCTCGAGGGCGGCGCTCGGATCGCCGGCATGCTCCTCGAACAAGATGCCGAGGTTGAGCGTCGCGTCGAGATAAGCAGGGCTAGCCGCTTCGTAGGCCGACCGCGCTTCGTCGATTCGGCCGAGACGAGTCAGGGCGACGCCCAGGTTGTTGTTCGCCCGGGGACGCAAGTCAGCCGGCAGCTCGCCAGCCAAGGCCTGTCGAAGATCCTGACGCGCGGCTTCATCGCTACCGAGAGCCAATCGCGTGCTGCCGCGAACAAAGTGTGCGACCGCTCGTGGTCGCGGAGGCAGCGGCTGAGCCAAAGCACGATCCGCAAGCTGACCAACGGCTGCCAACCCCCTGTCGCTCGATAGTGCGGGCGTCAAGCGCTCGAGCGCTGAACCCACGGCGGCGAGGCCCACCGACACTCGCAGACGCTGGCAAAGCTCCGGGCCGCCGACGTTCTCGCCGATCGGAGTACTGAAAAAACCGTCCGGGACGACCGGCGCCACCGGGCCGTCCTCACCTTCGCACAACTGGGCTGCAGCGCTGAGTCGGGACAGCGCGTCGTCGTAGCGTCGCTCACGCAGCTCCACGTCGCCGAGCGCCGCTTGGACGCTGAGCCATCGCGGATAGGCCATCGCCGCCACTTCGAGGGGCTCGCGTGCTTCCTGCGAACGGCCGGCCAGCCATAGGGCCTGACCGAGATTGGCCTGAGCCACGGCTTGCAGCGCCTCGCTCCGCCAGCGCGGGACATCGTCGACCAACGCCTCCGCGGCGACCACAGGATCGTCCGAGATCTCCAGGACCGCAAGCACGTCGGCTGCGGCAGGGAAAGCCCCCTCCGCCAGAACGCCTCGCAAACGTTGGCGGCTGCCGTTCCGGTCGCCGTCGATCGCCAGCAGCAGGGCCTGCAAGGTTTTGATCAGCTGACGCTCTCGGGCGCCGGGTAGATCATCCTCCTGCTGCGCCAATCGTTCGAGATGCGGTCGCGCATCGGCGGTATCTCCCAGCCGCAGCAGCAGCAGCACCAGATTGAGTCGCACCGGCCAGAGCCCGTTATCCGCACCATCGGAGTGCAACAAGCCTTCATAGAATGCCCGCTCGTCGTCGGTCCGGCCCTGGCTACGCGCCAAGGCCGCCAATTCGAGTCCGGCCGCCATCTGACCCGGTGCCTGACGTTGAACCTGCTCGAGCTCCCGGCGCGCTTCATCGAGATGTCCTATGCGTCTTAGCAGCCGGCCGAGCGCCAGGCGTGTCGGCAGATCCTCTGGGGCAGCAGCGAGCACTGCCCGATACGCCCGTTCCGCCTCTTCCAGGCGGTCCAGGCGACGCTGACTGTCGGCGAGTGCTCGGAGGGCGTCCAATCGGGTCGCACCATCTTGTCGGGAGAGACCGTCGGTCAAGGTCTTGACCGACGCTTCGAGCTCGCCGCGCCGGGCTTCGATCCTGCCGAGATGCAGATACGCCAGGGGTAACTCGGCGTCGTGGGCCAGCGCCGCTCGATAGGAACGCTCCGCCGCCTCGAAATCACCTTGGGTGAAGTGGATGAATCCCTGGTTATAAAGTGCGCCGGACAGGTCCGGGTTGAGTCGCAGGGCCTTCTCATAAGCGTCCAGAGACCGTCGCCAATCTTGCTTCTGGAAATAGATCGCTCCCAAGTTCTGGTAGGCACGAGCGTGCACCGCCTCGACCGGCTCATCATCAGAGAACGCCTGCTCTAGCGGTGCCAGTGCGGTAGTGTAAGCGTGCAATGCTTCGTCGTAGCGCCCCAGCTCCACCAACACCGCTCCCAGGTTGTAATAGGCTCGCAGAAAGCCTCGATTTTTTTTGATCGCCTTGCGAAACGCCGACACCGCTTGCTCTTTCTGCCCCAACTCATGGTGCAGGTTGCCGGTGCGAAAGAGGATCTGCGCATCGCCACTCTTACGCTTAGCCGCCTGCTCGAGCGCCGCCAACGCCTCCTGCGGCCGCTTCAGACGGGTCAAGATCGCGCCGCGCAATGAATGCAGCTCACCGTCGCCGCGATGACGAGCGAGTGCCCGATCGACGTGATCCAGAGCGACGTCGAAGCGCTCAAGACGCATCGCCGCCACCGCGGCGTTGAACAGCAATTGGCGATCGTCCGGCGCCAGCTCGAGCCCCGCAGAGAAAGCCTCGAAGGCGCGGCCGAAATCGTCGCGCCCGGCGTAGAGCGCCCCCAGCGAGGCATAGACCTCGAGCACTCCGGGCCCCAGTCGTCGAGCCTCGAGGTAACTCTCGATCGCTTGCTCGAAACGCCCGGCCTGACGATGACGATCGCCTTCTTCGAGGCGCTCGCGCACCACCTCCGGCACGTCGTCTTGAGCTGCCAGTGGGAGGGTCGCAAGCTCCACGCTGACAATCGCCAGCAACCCGGCGGCCCAGCGAATGACGGTTTTCAATTCATGTCCCTCGATTCACCTGACCTGAATACGCCTGCTCTTCAATACCGGATCTCGATGGCTCCGTAGAACGTGCTGCCGGGCAGCTGCATGTCAATCGGTAAGAAAGTCTCCTCGATCTCTTCATCGAGCAGATTCTTGCCGTATAACGAGAGTCGCAGTCCCTCGCTAGCACTACCGATACGTACCGGAGCGTCCCAGCTCAGTCGGGCATTGACCAGGGTATAGCTGTCGAGGGTGACGATCGTGCCGCCAGCGAAGTTCCAGGCGCTCGGTCCGTCGCGCTCATCACGCCATTGGGCTTCGAGCGCGCCTCGAAAACCGGCGAACGGGCCGAAGTAGGCCGCCAGATTCAGCTTGTTTTCAGGCGAGTAGACGAACTCAAAGGGCTTGCCACTCGAATCGGTCAGGGCGTCGTCCTGATCGTTTTCCTGATAGCTCCAGTTGAACAGGCCGCTGAATTTCTTGCTGGCCTGCCATCGCACCTCGAGCTCGCCGCCGGTGATCGTCGCGTCCCCCGGGTGATTCTCCGAGCGAACCCGCGACGGCTGGAAACCGTTGAAAGCCAGCACCACGAAATCCTTGATCTCGGAACGGAAAAGGTCGACCTTGAGATTGACTGACGGGCTCAAGCGAAACTCACCGCCGAGATCGAAGGTTCGAATCTCCTCGGGCTGAAGGTCGGGATTGGCCTCGAAAACCGCCAACGGAAACGCGAACGCGCCCAGATCAGCACCGAACAACCAGCTATCCTGATAAAGCTCGTTGAAGTTGGGAAAGCGGAACGCTGTCGACCAGCCAGCCCGCAAAACAACCCGGTCGGAAACGTCGTAGACGGCCGCGATCCGTGGCGAAAACGTCGATTCAAACAGATCGGTCGAGCCGTCGAAGCGCGCGCCCAGGGTTAGACGGAGCCGATCGTCGGCGAGCGTGATCTGATCCTGAACATAGGCCGCGATCTTGTTGTAAGCAAACACCACGTCGGTCCCAGGGGTTGGCGCCAACAACTGGTCGGTGTGATCGCCGGTATCGACCCGACGAGCCTCAACGCCGATCAGAATGTCGTGCGACGGGATCATGGTCAAGCCGACCCGGACGTCGCCGATCAGCTGAAAGCCGTGGTCGACGGTGCCGGAGAATGCCGGGTTCTGAGGGGCCGCGTGGCAAGAGCTGCAGCGGGACCCCTCCCGCTGAGCGTAAGAGATGTCCGAGCTGAGGGTGACGCCGTTGCGCGGTTCATGTCGCGTCTTAAAAGCGAAGATATCGACCGTCTGACTGATCTCAGGAGCGCTGCGGAAGACCGCCCCGGGAAGGAAGCCGAGAGGGTTCGAGAAACCGTCGACGTCGTCCTCGTGCCGGTAGTAAGACGCTTCGAAACCGCCGATCTTGCCCTTGATGTAAAGATCCGAGCCCTCCACTTCCGAGTCGTTGTCCTCAAACCAGAAGCCCAGCGGCAGTTGCCCGCGTTGCAGACGACCGGAAACGATAAACGAGCCTTTGTCCGTCGCCTTGCCGTACGCTGCTGACAACGTCTGGTCCTGAAGGTCGCCGCCTGAAATCTCGACCTTGCCCCCTTGAAGATCTTCCCCAGACAGAGTGACGATGTTGATCACTCCCCAGTAGGCATTCTCACCATAGAGAGCCGATCCGGCACCTCGAACGATTTCGAGCCGCTTGATGTTCTGCAGCATGAAAAAGTCGAACCCAGGGTGTTGCGGAAACCCGCCCTTATTCCACGAGTTATAAGGAATACCGTCGATCAGCAACAGCACCCGGCTGGTGAACGGGTTCTGGCCAAAGCTGCGAAAGTCGAGCGTCTGAACCATCGGATTCCAGCGCACGTTGACCCCGGCCACCAGGCGCAGCAACTCAGGGATGGTGCGTGCGGTCGACTCACGGATCTGGCGGGCGGTGATCACCGTCACCGCGCCCGGAGCCTTGGAGATCGGCAGCTCGGTCTTGGTGGCGGCTTCGATCTTGAACTCCTCTTCTTCACCGAAGAGGGTGACCTCGCCGAGCGGGTCCGACGTCTGTGCAACCGCCGGCCAAGTTAAGGCCAGCATCCCGAACAGGCCGGTCGCCAGCAACCGGCAGGCGACTCTGTTGTCGGAGAAAAAAGCGATCATCTCGTGGAGTACTCCTCGAAGGTCTACGCGTGCAAACTCTCCCGGGCCAGCGACCGGATCTCGGTCTTCAACTCATCGAGGGTGTAGGCGCCTTTCTTCAGAATGCGTTCGACACCGCCATTGAGCCGCTGGATCTCCTGTGGGCCGATGTCCATGGCGGTCAGCACCACGACCGGGATCGACTTCAAGGCCGGGTCCTTGCGCATCTGAGCCATGAAGCCGAAACCATCGAGCTGCGGCATGATCAAATCAAGCAAAATCAGCGAGGGCTGGGACTCCGCCAACCGGCGCAACGCGGTGAGGCCGTTTTCAGCTTCGGTCACCTGGCAACCCTGTTCTTCTAGCAACGTTCGCAACATGCCACGAAGGTTGGCGTCGTCGTCAACCACCAAGACCTCCGGCGCCCCACCGCGACCTCGATACCGATTGAGCAGAGCGACCAGTTGCTCGCGGTCAATCGGCTTGGTCAAGTATTCCGCCCCCATGGCATAACCTCGCTGCCGCTGGTCGGAGATTGAGATCATGATCACCGGAATATCAGCCAGCTGAGGATCTGATTTGAGGGTGGTCAGCACCGTCCAGCCATCGGAATCGGGCATATAGACGTCGAGGGTGATGATCGCCGGCCGTAGCTGGTAAGCCAGCTTGAGACCTTCCTGACCGCTGGACGCCGTCGCAACTTTGAAGCCCTCTTTCTCGAGCAGGTCCCGCAGCAGATCATGAACCGCGGTGTCGTCGTCGATGACCAGCACCAGACGAGCGTCACCGGCTTTGGCTTTGGCCTTGGCCAGCTGGATCGGATTCCATTCACCGGACTCCATCAACTGAGTCAAAGTGCTCGGCGTGGTCTTGTTGGGATCCATGTCCGCCGGCAGGATGACGGTGAAGGTCGTGCCTTTGCCGAGCTCGCTGTCAACCTCGATGCGTCCGCCCATCACCTGGCAGAAACGCTTGCAGAGGGCTAACCCTAAGCCGGTACCGCCGTAGTTGCGAGCGGTCGAAGCATCGGCTTGGGAGAACGGTTTAAATAGCCGCGACAGTTGCTCCGGCGACATGCCGATGCCCGAGTCGGAAACCACGAAACAGAATTGATCCTCGCCATTGCTGTGCAGACGGCCGACCTCGAGACGCACTCTCCCGCGCTCGGTGAATTTCGACGCATTGGACAACAGATTGAACAGGATCTGCCGGGTCTTGGTCAGATCGCCGTTGACGCTGCCGAGCCCATCAGCCGCTTCGATCGACAGCGCGTTGCCGTTCTTCTCCATCAAAGGCACGACGGTATTCGCGACTTCCGTGACCAGCTCTTGGAGCTCGAAGCTCTCGATGTAGAGTTCCATCTTGCCCGACTCGACTTTCGACAAGTCGAGAATGCTGTTGATCAGCCCCAGCAGATGCTTACCGGCGGCTTTGATCTTGCGTAGGTCGGGCAGGAAATCCTCGAGCCCCATGTCGTCGGCGTCGTCCTCCAGGATCTCGCTATAGCCGATGATGGCGGTCAAGGGGGTGCGCAGCTCATGGCTCATATTGGCCAGGAAAGCGCTCTTCGAACGGTTCGCCATCTCGGCCTTGTCGCGCGCGACCCGCAATTCGTCGTCCCGCGCTTCGATCTGGGCCAGCATCTCGTTGAAGCCGTCGATCAGCCGACCGACCTCGTCCCGAGTTTGAGGTGTGACCGCACGCACCGTGTAGTCCTTTTGCTCCGACACCGTGCGGGCGACGCTGGCCAGCTCCAAGATCGGTCGAGAGACCACCCGTTGCAACACCGAAGAGAAAAAGAACGCCAACAGGGACACACCCGCGGTGACCGCAGCCAGAATCTTGAGATAGGAATCCCGGCGCTCGTCCAGCTCTTTCAAGTCAGACTTGATGTAGAAAGATCCGGCCTTGCGATCGGCGAAGTTCATGGTGCGTTGAAGCTCCAAGAACTCACCTCGAAAGGCAGAGCCCTCGAGATCCGGAACCCGTGCCGACACATCCGGGATGCCGTCGCGAAGGTGCTGAGCGAAGACCTCGCCCTCGGCGTTGTAAATCACTGCCGAGACGATCCGCGGCTGAACTTTCAGTCCGGAAAGAATCTGCCGTGCCCGCTCGGCATCGTTGTACACCAGAGCGTCAGTGGTGTTGGCTTCCAGCGTCGCAGCCAGAGCATCGAGATCCCGCACCAGCTTCTCGCGGGTCCCCATGCGATCGTAGAAATAAAACGTGACGGCGGCGAGCAAGAGCGCCAGCACGGTGGTCAACATGATGATGACCATGAGCTTACGCTGGATGGAAAGATCTCGAAGTCGGCCCATGTGCTGTCCCATCGCGGTCGGTCCGGCGACTCCCGGCGCCACTCGTCCTAGGTCGTGATCCAGATTCGGAGGAGCCGCGACTGTCGCTACAGATTCAGTGCGGGAATCTCGCGATAGTATACCGCGCCTCCTTTATAGATTACGCGAAAACGTCTGGAGACCCGCCGCGCCCTCCCTACCTCGATGCAAAAATGTCTGGCACCAGCTGCCCTAAGGCCGTCGGATTCTTGAATCTTGAGTCAAGTGTTCCGACTTCCCTAGCCACCGATGCGGGCTTCAGCGCCTGAGGCCAAGCCCCGCTAGAATTACAAATCGATGAGTACTTTAGTTCTGGTCCGCCACGGACAGGCCTCAGTTCACGCTGCCGACTACGATGAGCTCTCCACTCTCGGTCGCCAACAAGGGCGCGCTTTGGGCGAGTTTTGGGCCGATGCCGGCCGAAGATTCGACCGCGTGGTCGTCGGCCCCCTGCGACGTCAGCGTCAGACCTTAGCGGCCGTCGAAGAGGTCTATCGCGAACGCGATCTCGACTGGCCGGACGCCGAATCGATACCGGAGCTTGACGAGCATCATGGCCCGGCGGTCGTCCAGCATCATAGTGCGGACCTGTTCCGCGAGATCGGCGTCAGCGAAGAGGAGCAAGAGGCCGGGGGGCAGCCGGGCAGCCTGAGGCGCTATCTCAAGATCTACCAGCTCGGTACCCGGCGATGGGTGTGCGAGGCGCTCGAGACCCCGGATGGTCTCGAGTCCTGGGCCGACTTTCGCGCCCGGGTCGCCGCCGGCGTCGACCGCCTCACCTCCGGCCCGAGCGGCCAGCGCATCGCCGCTTTTACCTCCGGCGGCGCCGTCGCCGCAGCCGTCGGCACCGCCCTGGCTCTCGGCGACGAAAAGATTCTCGAGATCAGCTGGCGGGTCCGCAACGGCTCCTTGAGCGAGCTGCTTTTCTCCAGCGACCGCTTGACCCTCGAGACCTTCAACTCGTCGTCTCATTTTCGCGACGAGCAACTGCTGACCTACATCTGACGGCGCTTCGTTCAGCCCTCTCCGCGAGTTAGCCTTTTTCGGAGACTGCGGCCAAAGCCTTTCTTCAGGATCTGTAAGCCCGTTTCTGAAACAGATCAGGGAAATCTTGCATGCGGTTGATACGTTTCCGATGCATTTCCTGCGTGGAAAGGCAAGACAAGGCGTCGGAAGCGCAGATGCAACCGCCAAGAGAAGGCTCAAACGCCGCCGCTTTCTCTACCTGACCGCGTTGGCGATCTGCGCAGATCGCTGGAGGCGGCGAGGAAAAGGAGGAAGATGATGACGGTTTCGAAAAGAAAGATCTGGATGATCGGGTCCCTGGCTTTGGTGCTGCTCAGCTTGATGGTTTCGCCTTTGGTGGCGACGGAAACCTGGTGGACGGGCTGGTATGACCGGGACGATCCTAGCGTTACCGGAGATTGGGAGAACCGTTCCGGCCATGGAGACGTTTGCTCGGGCAATACAATTATTGGCATGGAGGCCCAGACTTTGGGTGGCACACCCTCCAGCCAAACCGGTGAAATCTTTTTCATTGATAGCATCGATGGACTGGTTTGTCGTAAAGCCGACCAACCCGATAATGCCTGTCTGGACTATCGCGTGCGTTACCACTGCAAAGGCGACCTCGTCCTCTGAGTCGCTGACGGGCCCAAAGTCCGCACAGCCCCGACGCGAGGGCGCCGGGGCACAGCTAATTCTCGGGAAAGGTTTCTAGCCTCAGCCCAATACCGAGCTAGCGTTATCGCAGACGGTAACGCCTGAGACGACGCCACAACGTCACACCTCGAGGCAGAGTCCCCAGACGCGGGGACGAAGAGCAGTCGCGGTCGGAACCTAGCTGGCGGCACCGTCTTAGCTTTAGTCACGTCAGATCGTTCCTTGGCGATGGGCATGGGCCAGCCCCTCGGCGATCTCACGCCCCAGCTTGAGCACCCGCGGAATGGGCAACAGCCCGCGGCGCAGTCGTTCGGCAAGCGACACGCCGTCGACCTGTTCCATCACGATCCAGTCTCGCCTACGATCGTTATCGTCATCCGCGCTGACACCAGACGCAAGGTTACGTCCTGTTTCGAATAGGTGGGCCGACGGGGCGTAAGACAAAAAGGCCGCACACAACAGATCGCTCTCGCTCGTATGATCTTGAGGGTCTTCGAGTCGCGAGACGGAGATCTTCAACAAGAAGACCACGATTCACTGATTTGCTGAGCCATCCAGTCGAGGAGATTTAAATGCGTCACTTCTTCGCCCCTATTCTCGGGCTCATTTTGCTGACATCACCGCTGGAAGCCCAGAGGGATACTCCGGTCGGAATTCAACGGCCCAAAGTCATCGAAGACTGGCTGGAAAGGCTGAAGAAAGCCGAAGAGCTTCTCGAGGCCGGCGCCTGGAAAAAAGCCAAGCGGGATACCGAAGACGTGCTGACGGAAATGTGTGATCGCATCGAAAGCGGCCAGGGAGTTGCCGACCTGCTGGGAATGGCATCTTTGCTCCGCTCGTTGGCCGAAGCAGGACTGGGCAACGAGAGTGCGGCCAACTGGGACTACATTACCGCCCAGACCTTGACTCCAAGATTTTCGAAACTCAATCTGGAGCGATTCGGGGAGGCCGGTAAACTACTCTATCAGTGGCGACTGGAGGATGACGATGCCGACGAAGGCGACTCAGGCTCCGAGGATGAGGCCTCCGTCGCCGAAGCGGCTGCCGAGAAACAGCCGACTCGCCCTAAGAAGATCCGGGCTCCTTATCCCAAGTATCCCTACGGCAAATACCAGGCCTGCATCGATGGCCCGATCGTCGTCAAGGTCATCATCGACGAAGAAGGTCATCCGATCCACCCGCAATTGATGACCGAGCAAGATCCGGTTCTGGGCTTCGCCGCCACGGAAGCCCTCAGAAACTGGCGGTTCAAACCGGCACGATTGGACGGCGAGCCGGTCCCGGTCTATTACCAGCTGACGGTCAATTTCAAGCTGCCGATCTGCGAGAACGTCTACGCCCGGATGAAGAAAAAGCGGGACGGCACCTAAGGTGAGGGTCGCCCGCTTTAGTTCCAGACAGGCTTGATCTCAGGGCGTCGAGTCGGACCAGGCCGAGGTGTCCCCCGACTCGAAGCCGTCGGCAAAGATGAGATCGTCGACCAAGATCTCGCGCACGAAAAGATCGAGATCGCCATTCTCAGTGGTCGGGTAAGCCACCCAGGTTCGACCGCCGGCGGTGGCTAACCCCAGATAGTCGCCCAAGAACTGAGGCGAGCCGGAGGAGGGCCAGGAGATCACGGCGGTGCTGAAAGGCTCAGAGGTCAGCCGAGTCTCGGTCCAGCTAGCGCCAAAGTCCGTGCTGACGCTGTGATAAACGTCGATCCGGGCGTCGACCACGTCGTCGAGCTGGGGGGTATTGCGGGTGTCGAAGAAGACGAGGTGGATTCGTCCCGCGTCGTCGACCTCGATCCACGGTAGGAACTGGTCCCCCGGCGGATCGCCATCTCCATTGACGACTGTCGGCGGACTCCAGGTTTCGCCCCGGTCGTCCGAGACCGTGAGGTAGAGATCCACATTCGCCTCGCCGCCGAGCACCTCTGTGGTGTCGAAATAGAGGCAGTAGAGGGTTCCATCGACTGGCGATGACGCCAGGTAGGGCAGCGGCGCCACTCGGAATCGGCCGGGGAAGCGGGAGCCGTTCTGGGTATCCCAGGTGTCTCTGCGAATCGCCACCTGGACCGGCGGCTCCAGGGTCGCTCCGCCATCCAAGCTGCGCTGAAGCACGATGCGATCGCCAAAATCCGAATACGTCGTATAGAGCTCGCCGTCGAGGCCGGTGGCCGGATGGTGGGCGAAGCCAAACTCCGCCCAAATTACGATCGGCCCCCAGGTGTCGCCGAGATCCGCTGACGTCTGCAATCCCTGCAAGTGTGCGATGTGTAGCAAAGTCATTGCCGGCGTCGACGGGTCGACGCCGACGGCCAGCTGCGCGCGATCGAGCAGTGGCTGCTCGACCAGAATGGATGGCGGCGAGAAGTCCGTGGCGCCGCCAAGGCGTCGAGACAGGTAGAGCTCGTCGCCAAAGAACTGAGTGCCGCCGACCCATAGGCTGCCGGTCCGGGGATCGAAAGCGGTCATCGGGTCGCCTTCAAAATCCTCCGGCAGTGCCCCGGGCGGCCGCAGCACGTCGTCGCTCCAAGATAAGCCGCCATCGTCACTGGTCGCCCATCCGAGTCGCCATTCGCCATCCACTCCGGCTTCGCGTAGATCATTCCAGGCCGCCACCAGGTCGCCGTCGTCCGTGGCGGCGAGACTGACCTCGGCGGCCTGAGCGGTTCCGCCTCCGGTATCGATCCGGACCGCGGGACCAACGCTCACCGACAGGACACCGGTGATCTGAGCCCGAGGCACCGTCGCGGCCGAGCCCTGAGCCTCAAGCAACGTGCGGAGCATGGCCAGGCGACGATGTGCTTCCTCCACGTGTTCCGCCCCTTGCGCGACCACCTCTTGCCAGGCGATCATCGCTTTCTGACGCCTCCCCAACTGCTCGAGGCTCCACGCCAGGGCAGCGCGACCCTCGCTGTTCCAGGGTTCGAGATCCATCGCCGTGCGGGCCGCCGCGGCCGCCTCTTCGACGCGTCCGACGCGGCGCAGAACGAGGCTCAGGGCCCGCCACAGGCCACCGCTGTCCGGCAAGGACTTGACCCCGTGGACCGCGAGCCGCAGCGCCTCTCGCTTATCTCCCTGCCGAAGCCGTTGGCGTACCTCGCGTTCCAACTCCGCCGCGTGGGACCGGGAGCTCGCTTTCGGCGCGAGTCTCGAGACCACCCGGAGTCTGCCGTCCTCAACCGCCAGCCCCTGTATCATGTCCTCGGAGTTCGCGGCTGCCGGTCCGGCTGGCAACGACCGTTCCGCCGACCTTGAAGAAGGGTTTGACACCGATCGACACGCGAGCCCGACGAGCGCGCACAGGGCAAGACTGGGCAGAAAGGCCAGGAACTGAAGATTTCGGTTCATGGCCCAATCATGCCACAACAGCATTTAAGATCCCAGTCGGGATCTGGCTCCTAAATGCCGGCGAACCAGTTCCACACCGTGGGTCTGGCCTTGGCCAGGCTACGGTATGCGAAGCCCCAATGCTCGACAAAGACTTCGTCCGGTCCGCTGTAGTTGGTCACATAGCCAAACGGGTCCGGATCGTCGAAGCAGGCCTCAAACACCAGGTCACCATAATCGTAAACCTCGAGCTTGACGTAAGGATCGCCGCTGAGAAAGTGGTAGCCCGAGCCAGGGTAAGGGTCGCAGCTGGTGTAGGCATGAGTGAAGCGCGTGGGATCTTCCGGATCTTGGCCGTCCATGGTCCAGAACGCCACGCTGGGAGCACCGAGCTGGATCGCCTGGTTAACTTGTCCCGTCAGATCGTTGACGCTAGCGTTCTTGCTGTTCCCCAGCACGGCACGAAATTCCTTGCCGTAAGCACCCGCAAGGTAAGCCATCTCGCGAAAGGCGGAAGAGTTGCCCCTGGAGCCATAGTCGTCGACAGAAACCACGTCGAGGTAGTCGATCAGCCTGCCGCCCAAGGTCGAGTGATACTGAGTGAGATAGGTGTCATAGCTCGTCCACGTATTACCGCCGAAATTTTCGATCGTAGGACGCCCAGAGTCTTTGGCCATCTTGGCGAGAAACGCGACCTCAAACGAGCTGCGGCGGCCGATGGGCTCGTCCGGCAGGATATAGCCGGTGAAGGGCAGCGGCTGCAGGTGGGAGTGACTCCCGGTAGCGTTATATTCGTCGAACTGAGCCGGATGGTTGAGAGGCAGATAGACCTCGATCCCCGCGTTCATCACCCGCTGGAGGGCTCGATGGAATCGGTCGCGGCGAGCACCGCCGTGAGGGAATCCGGCATAGATACCGGTGACTCCGGCGGCCAGCATGACGTTGATCTCAGTGTCGACGATGGCTTCGAGCGTGGCGACGTCGAGGCCGTCCTGTTCGAAGGCGGTGACGAAATCCGGTTCGGTCACCGCCAGAACGGTGGGTTGGTAGATGTATTTGTCCAGGGCAGTTGCGGGGGAGGTGATGAGGGCTGCGAATAAAACGAAAAGCATGCTTTTTCTGATCAAGAATCCCTTCGATTTATCGAATGAGCTTTCGACCGTTCGAGTCGGCACGGTCGGTTTATGTGTCAATTCCAACCCGCTGTTCGAGGCCGTGATGGATTTAAACAATGAATTATCTCCTGAGGTTTGTCCGTCGATGATGGAGTTGCGCGACGCCGTTGAACCCGAGCGCCGGGCGCCGTTCACCCATTACGCGGCAAGCGCAGAAAAACGGAATCACCGAAGGCGCACCGACTAGCCACGGGCTGCTAGTGCACTAAGTCCTGGGGACGCTTTTAGATCCCAACAAGCACCGCAGGTAATGCAAGAAGCCCTGCGATAGGCGCTCGATCGTCGCTGGACGGTGAATGCTGCGGCTATAGCGCCAGGACATTTGAAACCGGCCCTCGAGGATGGCAGCAGTCACCTCGAGCAGGTGGACCCGAGGCCCTCGAGAACTGCGGACGGCACCGAAAGACTCCTCAGCCGACGTAAACCGCGAGCCGGGCGGCGACTCCAGCGTGCCCAGGTAGTTGAAAAGCACCTCAGGACGCGGCAACTCGCGCAAGGTCGCCTCCGTCTCCGGATTCAAGTAACGCAGGATGCCATAACCCAGCCCCCGCCCCGGCACCGCACGCAGCTGCTCGCCGATGGCGTCGAGTTGCTCATCCTCGTTCGTAAGACCGGCGAGACTCAGAAAGGCCGGATAGAGCGACGTGAACCAGCCGACGGTTCGGGATAGATCGATGTCGTCAAAAATCTCCTCGCGGCCGTGGCCTTCGAGCTCGACGAAGAGCTGAGGACGGCTGGTCCAGTCGGCAAACGCACGCACCAACGCCCAAAGCAGCCGCTCCAGAGTCGGTCCAGCCTTGAGGCGACGGGTTTCTGTAGGGTCCAACGAGAGCTTGAGCTCCCCGATCGACGCCAACGTGTTGGGACCTTCAGAGTCGACCGGCAAGCTCGTCGTCTCGCTGGCCACCTGCCGCCAGTGGGCCAACTCGCGTCGCAAACGTTCGGAACGAGCGAAGGTCGGAAGCCGCTGCGCCCACTTGGTGAAGGGAGACGTGGCCGGAAGCAGGCGCAAACCGCGATAGGCACGGTCCAGGTCTTCGAGCAGGATGCTCCACGAGACCCGATCGACCGCCAGGTGATGAATGGTGATCAACACCAGGTCGTGCGACGTGCAACGCAGGCAGCCGAACCGCAGCATCGGCCCGGAGGCCAGGTCGAGACTGCGATGCCATTGGGTGCAAATCTCGGTAACCTCCCGCTCGGATGGCGCCGTGCGTCGCGCCGAGAAGTCCACCTGATGCACCGGCACCCGGCCATCGAATGGCACCAGGGTCTGCCGCCAGTCATCACCCTCCCGCGTATAGCGCAAACGTAGCGCGTCATGACGCTGGAGCAACCTGGCGACGGCGGCCTTCAGAGCCGCCGGTTCCAGAGCCTTGGTCCGCAACAAGTGCGCCTGATTGAAATGCCAGGGTTCTTCGCCAGCCCGCTCAAAGAAGTCGAGCTGGACCGGGATCAGCGGCACCGGCCCAGGTTCCGGCTCCTGGGCGATCGACCGGGCAGGGCCGCGCCCGGACGCTGCGACTTTGGCTAGCTCAGCCACGGTCTGGTGTCGAAAGAAGTCCTTCGCCGTCAAGCGCAGGCCGTGGGTCTCGAAACCGTGATTGACCTCAGCAACGATTCGAATGCTGAGGATCGAGTCGCCTCCGAGATCGAAGAAGTTGTCCTGCACGCCGATCGTCTCGACTTCGAGAAAACGAAGCCAGATCGCAGTGATCGTCTTCTCTGCCGACGTTCGTGGTGCGGCACCGGGCCTCCCCTCGCGCTTTGAACCGGTCGACGCGACGATTGCGACCGATGGATCGATCTTCTCGAGGGCAGCGCGATCCACCTTGCCGTGGGTGAGCAGGGGCAGCTCGTCGAGCACCACCACTGACTTCGGCACCATGACGTCTGGCAGGCTTTGGCGCAAAAAGGCTCGCAGCTCCTGGGGCAAATCCGAATCTCCACGGGCGCCAAAATCGACCGCCACATAAGCGGCCAGCGTCGAACCCCTCAGATCTTCAGATTCGCGTTCGACCACCGCCGCGGCCCACACCGCCGAATGCCGGAGCAACGCTGCTTCGATCTCGCCCAGCTCGACCCGGACTCCTCGGACCTGGACTTGATGATCGAGGCGGCCGAGGAAATCCAAACTGCCGTCCGCCCGGAGGCGGCCGAGATCGCCGGTCTTGTAGAGCCGCTCGCCCGGTTTTCGGCCGACGGGATCGGGGATGAACGACTCGGCGGTGAGTCCCTGACGCTGATGGTAGGCGCGAGCGATCTGCACACCGCCGAGCAGGATCTCCCCCACCGAGCCGCGAGGCACCGAGCGCAGATGCTTGTCGAACAAAAAGCTTCGGGTGTTGCTGACGACGTGCCCGATGGGTGGTGCTCCTTCTCCCACCTCCCGGAATCTCCAGGTGGTCGCCGTGATCGTCGTCTCCGTCGGCCCGTAGAGGTTGAGCACCGCAGCCTCCGGCAGCCGCCGCTGAAGGCGTCGAGCGGAGTCGGCCGGCAAAGTCTCACCACCGCAATAAGCGAAGCGTAACGTCCGACAGCGGCCGAGATCTGGCAGATCGAGAAACGCTGGCAGCATCGACGGCACAAAATGCAGCGTCGTGGCCCCTTCGCGAATTGCCGTATCGATCAGGTCCGCCGGATCCCGCTCACTGCCGCTGGCCGCCAGCACCAAGCGGGCGCCGGCCACGAGCGCCGAAAAAATTTCCCAGATTGCGACGTCAAAGCCAAGGGGCGTCTTGTGAAGCACCCGATCTCTTTCATCGAGGGCCAAGGCGCGCTGCCACCCAGCCAAATGCGCAACGGCGCTGCGATGGCTGGTGACCACGCCCTTGGGGCCCCCGGTCGAGCCCGAGGTGTAGGTCAAATAAGCCGGGTTCCTCGGGTCGAGGCCGGCCGCCAGTGAGCGGCCAGCGGCTCCGGAGTCGAGGCGGTCGTCGACGGGATCGTCAACAACCTTCTCGACCTCGATCACCTCAGGGCCGATGCTCAGCAAGCGCTCGCGCAGACGACTTGGCGAGAGGATCACATGCAGGATCGAATCGCGGATCACAAACTCCAGGCGTCGCCGAGGCCAGCGCGGGTCGAGCGGCACCAACGCACCGCCGGCCTTGAGCACACCGAGCAACGCGGCCAAAAGGTCGAAAGAGCGTTCCCAGAAGAGCCCGACGAAGATTTCCGGTCCGACGCCGAGGGCGCGAAGTCGAGCTGCCACGCGATCGGCTCGGCGATCGAGCTGACGATAGGAGAGCGCATCGCCCGCGCAGGTGACGAGGGATTCCGGAGTCTGACGGACCTGGGCCTCGAACAGACCCTGCAGGCTCGAGGGCGCCGGTAACGCCCGCGCCGAGTCGTTCCACTCGATCCTTAGCTGATGCTCCTCAGCCGAAGTCAGAATTGGCAACTCGGCGACCGGCCGATCCTCGATTTGAGGATCCTCTGCCAACCCTTTCAGCAGCCGGGTCAGCTGCCCGGCGAATCGGGCGACGGTGGTGACGTCGAAGAGGTCGGTGCTGTAGACCAGCGAGGCGCTGAGCTCGCCGTCGACCTCAGCGACAAAGAGCTCGAGATCAAAACGCGCGACCCGGGTAGCGATCTCCGGTTCGCGCACCTCAAGCCCGGACAAGCACAGCTCGACGCCGCGGGTGTCCTGCACCGCCAGGGCGACCTGGAAAAGCGGATGCTGCCCCGTGTCGCGACGGGCCGCCAGCTCGTCCACCAAACGCTCGAACGGCAAGTCCTGATGGGCGTAGGCGGCCAGCGCCGTGTCGCGCGCCCGGCGTAGAAGCTCGCCGAACCGCGGGCGGTTCCCGAGGTCGAGACGCATCACCAGCATATTGACGAAAAAGCCGATCAGCCCCTCGAGCTCTTGCGCTCCCCGTCCAGCGATCGGCGAACCGATAGCGACGTCCCGCTGACCGCTCCAGCGCTGCAGCACAACGCCATAGGCCGCCAGCAACGTCATGTAGAGAGATGCCCCTCGGTGAGTGCTCCAGGAGCGCAGACGATCCGAGATCCGCGAATCCAATCGCCAAGCCAGACTGGCGCCCCGAAAGCTCACCACCTCCGGCCGCGGGCGATCGATCGGCAACGCCAGCGGAGCAAGGCCTGCCAGCTGACGCCGCCAATATTTGAGTCGCGCTTCAAGCGCCTCGCTCGCCAACCATCGCCGCTGCCAAAGGGCATAATCGGCGTATTGGATCGGCAGCTCGGGCAGCGACTCCCCGCGATAAGCTGCCGCCAGCTCGCGGTAGAGCACGCTGCGCGAGCCACCGTCCGAAGCGATGTGATGCAGGTTGAGGAAGAGCACATGGTGCGTCGCGTCTAGTCGCACCAGGAAGGCGCGTATTACCGACTCCCGAGTCAGGTCGTAAGGGCGCGGCGCTTCGGTCGTGAGCAGCCGCGGCCAATGTTCCTGGAAACGTTGGCCCAGCTCGACCATCGGCAGAAGCCAGCGACGGGTTGGCGGGGCGATGCGCTGCGCCGGCCGACCGTCGGCGCTCGGAAACGTCGTGCGCAGAGTCTCGTGACGACGGACGAGGGTCGAGATCGCTCGCTCCAAGGCACAGACGTCCAACGGGCCCTCGATCTCCCAGGAATAAGGCACGTTGTAGGCAGCGCTTTCCGGCGCTAGCCACTGCAAGAACCAGAGGCGCTGCTGGGCAAACGACAGCGGCAGCCGTACGGGCCGATCGGTCCGCGTCAACGGCAGGGTCGCGACAGCAGGTGCGGCCGCGACCTCGAGCGCTAGCTCGGCGACGGTCGGTTTCTCGAACAGAGGGTAGACGCCCAGCTCGACGCGAAAGACCGAACGCACCCGCGAGAGGATGCGCGTCGCCAGCAACGAATGACCGCCGAGCTCAAAGAAGTTGTCGTGGACGCCAAACCCTGACCTCCCGAGCACCCGCTCCCAGATACCCAGCAAGGTCGCCTCGGTAGCGGTCAAGGGCGCCGCCGTCGCACGATCAGACGCTTCTTCCTCGATCCTCGCCGACCGCATCGCCAACGCTCGACGATCGACCTTGCCGTTGGCCGTCCGTGGCAAGTGTCGATGGATCGCGAGTGCTTCCGGCACCATGTAGTCGGGCAGTCGGGCGCCGAGCCAGCGCCGCAGCTCAGCCACCGATGGCCGGGCCTGACCGACGAACTCGACGTCGGCGATCAAAGTCGTCTCGACAAGTTGCACCACCGCCTCACGTACCGCCGGATGCTCGGTCAGGACACTCTCGATCTCTCCCAGCTCGACCCGTCGGCCGCGGACTCGGACCTGATGATCTCGGCGGCCCTGAAATTCGACCTCTCCGCCGGCGAGCTGACGGACGCGATCGCCAGTGCGGTAGAGGCGCGCCCCGGGCCGCGGGCTCCACGGGTCCGGCCGGAAGCTCACCGCGGTCCGCCCAGGACGCCGCAGATAGCCGCGGGCCAAGCCGGCGCCCCCCACCCACAATTCACCGACAATGCCCGCTGGCACCAGCTCCAAGATATCGCCGATGAGATGCTTGCCCGCGACTTGAGCAACCGTATCGACGAACGGCCGACCGATCGGAATCGTGTCCGCCTCGGTGTCATGCTCTGGATCGCGCAGCCGGTGACTGAAGACCCCCACCGTCGCTTCCGTCGGTCCGTAATGATTGTGAATCTGACCGTCGGGAGCGGCCCTCCGCATCGCCGTCCACCAGCCCGCCGCTGACGACGAGCGCAAGGCTTCGCCGCCGAAGATCAGCCGACGCCGAACCGCGAACGGCAGTGACCGTTCGGGCTCGACCAGGGCCGCGAAATGGCTCGGCGCGATCTTCAGAACGTCGATCGGACGCGCGGCGGCAAGCCGGCCCAAGGCCTGAGGATCGATCGCGGCGGTCTCGGAGACCAGCAGCAGACAACCGCCGGTCAGAAGCGGCGGCCAGAGCGCCGTCACCGACGAGTCGACCGAGAGTGGCAAGGCCAGGGCATAGGTCCAACCCGGCTCGAGCGCCATTTGGGCGCTCAGGGAGCGAACGTAGCTCACCAGCTGCCGATGTTCGACCGCCACCCCCTTGGGGCGCCCGGTGCTGCCTGAGGTATAGAGCAGATAAGCGAGTTGCGACGGGCTCGACGGAGAGTCCCTCCTTTGCCCCCTCTCTCCTAGCTCAAGGAGGAAGCCCGGTTGTCGATCCGAATCGAGCTCGAGCACTGGAATCTCACCAGCATCGAGCTCATGAATCTCGGCCGAGCGGGCCAGCACCACCGACGGACGGCTGTCCTCGAGCAGAAACGTGAGCCGCTCTGCCGGAAGGTCGGGGTCGAGAGGCAGATAGGCGGCTCCGGCTTTGAGGACCGCCAGCAGACCGATCACCATCTCCGGGCGCCGCTGCCCCCACAACGCAACGATGCCTTCCGGGCCGACGCCAAAGGATCGCAACCGTCGCGCCAGCCGCTCGGACGATATCTCGAGCAGGCGGTACGACATCTGTCGCTCACGCTCGCCGTCCCGCCACATCAGGGCCACAGCGTCCGGAGATCGCGCCGCCTGAGCCTCGAAAAGCTCGTGGGCGCAGATGTCCCCGACCTCGACGGTCGCCACGGCACCCCACTCACTGCACAGCTGATGACGTTCGGTCGGTCGCAGCCAGGGCAGATCGGCGACCTGTGTCGAGTCGACGTCGGAGGTTTCAGCGATGCCCGTCAGCAGAGTCACAAAGTGCCGGCCCAGCCGCTCGACCGATGTGGCGTCAAAAAGCGCAGGACGATAGAGCCACCAGCCGTGCAACCCTGGGCCCGGCGTCAGATGCAAGCTCAGATCGAAACGAGTGGGATGGAAGTCCAGTTCGAGATCGGTCGCTTCGATTCCCGGAAGCAGGCCGTCTGTCCGTTCGCCGACTGGCTCGGTGCCAACGACAGCCGGCGAGCGGAAAGCGGCGAGTGCCAACGACACTTGAACCAGCGGATTTCGACCCGGATCGCGATCTGGCCGCAAGGCTTCAACCAGCTTTTCAAACGGCAGATCCTGGTGAGCCTGAGCCTCGAGCACTTCCTGACGCACCCGGCGCAGGAGCACGCGGAAAGCCATTCGAGGCTCGACGTCACCACGCAGGACCAACAGGTTGACGAAGAAGCCGACCAGATCCTCAACCTCACGCTGGGATCGGTTGGCCGACGGCGAGCCGATCGCTACGCTGCGCTGACCGGTCCAGCGATGCAGGAGGATGCGGAGCGCCACCACTAGCAGCATGAAGAGTGATGTCCCCGCCCGGCGATGCACGCCTCCCAGAGCCTCGACCACGGACGGCGCCAGACGCAGCGATCGCACCGCACCGCGGGAGTCCACAGTCGTCGGACGACGACGATCGGTGGGCAACCGGAGCGGCTCGAGCCCATCCAGCCGCTGGCGCCAAAAGTCCAGTTGACGGTCCAGGACGTTCCCGGATAACCATCGCCGCTGCCAGCTCGCATAGTCGCTGTATTGAACGGCCAGCTCTGACAGGGGTGAGACGACCTGCTGAGCCATGCGCCCGGTCAGGGCGCGGTAAAGACGCGAGAGCTCGCGATCGAGCAGGGCTTCCGACCAGCCATCCGAGGCGATGTGATGGGTGGTGCGCAGCATCCAGGCTTCGCGCCCGGCCTCGAGGAGGAGAAAAAACACCCGCAGGAGCGGTCCGCGGCTCAGATCAAAGGGGCGTTTGGCCTCTTGATTCAAACAACGCTGTCCCTCCGTCCCGCGATCTGACGCCTGAAGCCGCGTCAGATCGACCTCGAGCCAGCTCGACCAGGACGCACGCTCGACCGCCTGGCGCGGCTGGCCGCCGGGGCTCGGAAAGGTGGTCCGCAGCACTTCATGACGGCGCACGATCTCACCCCAGGCGACGCGCAGGGCGGCGCGGTCGACATCGCCGAGCAGGCGCCAGGCTCGCGGCATGTTGTAGGTCGCCCGACCGGGAAAGAGCTGATCGAGAAACCACAGACGTTCCTGGGCGAAGGAGGTCGGTGCGCTCTCGACCTCGCGCGCCGGCTCACCACGAGCTCGGCGACGGATCGAGGGTCGCAGCGCCGCCTTCGCTTCGGTGGCTGTCGCCACGGACTCGAGGTGCGCGGCTAGAGTGGCGACGGTCGGAAACTCGAACAGCCAGCGCAGGCGGATCCGGCGACCGAGCCGCTGCTGAATGCGCGACCTGACCCGGGTAGCGACCAGGGAGTGCCCGCCTAGATCGAAGAAATTGTCGTCAATACCGATCCCGCGAATCTCCAGAGTCTCGCTCCAGATCAACAACAAGTCGGCCTCCAGCTCGCTGCGCGGAGGCAGTGCCGAAGCTGCCGAGGGCATACGTCGCAGCAGCGGTCGATCGGGGACGGGCGTCGGACGCTCGGCCCGCAGCTGCTCCGCTTCGGTCGGCGAAAGCCAGGCGTCGACCTCGAGGAGCCTTTCCGGATCGGCGACAATCGCCGTCAGAAGCCGCTCGAAATGCGCCACCAGACGCTCGATGCGCTCCGGATCGAAAATCGTGCCGTCGTAGACCCAATATCCCTCAAGGCCCGCCTCTTGCCCGCTCATCTGGCGCTCCCAACCGTGCCATTCCAGATCGCAGGTCAGGGGTTCCTCCTTCAGATCGAGGCGAGTGAGCTCGAGCCCCGGCAGACGGAGGTCCGGATTCGGCGTGTTGTGCAGGGCGAAGACGACGCGAAAGAGCGGCTGATGATCGACCTCGCGCGCCGGCTGCAACGCCTCGACCAGACGCTCGAACGGCAGATCCTGATGGTCATACGCCGCGAGAGTGGTCCGTCGGACCTGGTCCAAGACCTCGACGAATCGAGGCTCACTGGCCGCCCGACCTCGCTCCCCCTTCGAGAGAAAACGAGCGCGCAGGATCAAGGTATTGACGAAGAAACCGACGATCTCCTCCGCCTCCGGACCTCGACGGTTGGCCACCGGCGAGGCCACCGCCACGTCCCGGCGGCCGGTCAGAAATCGGAGCAGCGATAGGAATACTGCCAAGAGCCCCATGAATAGCGACGCCCGGCGAGACTCCGCCAGGCCCTTCAGCGGATCGATCAACGAAGCTGGCAGGGTGAATGGGCAGGTGCTTCCTCGCTCGCTGCGCCGGAACAGTCGTGGTCGATCCGTCGGCAGCTCCAGGGGCTCGAGACCCGCCAACTCCTGACGCCAATAGGCCAGGTGGCGTTCGAGGATCTCGCCGCGCAACCAGTCGCGCTGCCAATGGGCAAAGTCGGCATATTGCAGGGACGGCTCGGGCAGCGGTGAGCGCCGCGACGGAGCGAGCCCGGCGCCGTAAAGGGTCTCCAGCTCGCGGGCCAAGATCGCCTCGGACCAACCGTCGGAAACGATGTGGTGCAGAGTCTTCCAGAAGACGTGGTGACGCTCCCCGAGCTGGACGAGCCGCAGCCGGGCGAGCGGACCGCGGGCGAGGTCCAGCGACCGCTTCAGGTCTTCGTGAGCCAGGGCCACGGCCAGCGCCAGCCGCTGATCCTCCGGCAGGGCGGTGAGATCGATAAAGGGCAGATCGACGGCAGCAGCGGGCGCGATCTCCTGCCGCGGGCGGCCATCGGTCGACGGAAAGCGACTTCGTAGCACCTCGTGCCGACGCTCGATCTCACGCCAGGCCGCCGCCAGCGCGCTAGTGTCGAGCGTCCCCCGGATCTGCCAGGCTTCGACCATATTAAGCGTCGAGCGACCCGGAGCCAGCTGCTCGACAAACCACACTCGCTGCTGGGCAAAGGAGAGAGCGATCGGCTGAGCGGAGGCGGGGCGCCGCTCCAGCGGCGGCGGTGCCGCCAAAGCCGGATCGGCAGGCACGCCGCCCATTTCGACGGCGGCCCTCACCCACGGCGCATTGGCATAGGAGCGCCACGGTCGCTCGACAATGTCGACAGACTGGAACGGGGCCCGACCTTCGGGCCGAAAGACGAGATCGAAGGCCCCTGCGGCCGGAAAAGGCGGCCCGGCCAACTCGACGGCATAACCCAGTTTCCGACCGAGAGCCAGCAGATCCGCAGGCGCGACGGCGTTCGAGTCCTCTCTGCCCGAGTCCTCCCTACCTCGCCGACCGTCCTTCGCCAGCTCGGCACACGACGTGGTTTCAGCAGCCTCCTCGAGACCGGTCAAAAATCCAAGATCAGGCATCAGGTGACGATCCCGAAACCCTCGCACGCACACCTGCCGCACCCGTTCCCGTTGGCGCTCCAGCAGTCGCCGCAGCTCGACGAGGCTCGAAACCTCAGCCGGCCAGGTGAGGGTCAACAACTCGCCGTCGTCCGCCTGCGACTTGCCGTCGAGTTCCAGCACTACGTCGTAACGAAAGCGCGTCATCTCGTTGTCCGCCTGCCCCCCCTTCGGTCGCAAGATCACCCGCGAAATCCGCGGCAGCTCGCGCTGCAAAGCATGGAAGAAGGCGGGATCGATCAGTAGCTCCTTGTCGCGCTCCCGGCGGCGCTGAATTCGGCGTCGCAAGTCCCTCTGAAAGGCCGAGCCTCCTGACGTCTCGCGACCGGCTCGAAAACGTTCGACCGAAGCGCAGAACAGCTCATGCAGTCGGAGATCTCGGACGTCGCCGACGAAGATTCGCCCCCCTGGGGCGGTCGCACAGGTGGCCCCGCGCAGGACGCGTAGGAGATATGCGACGCTGGGGAAATATTGGATCACCGAGTTGATGACGACGGTGTCGAACGTTCCACGCGGGATGTCGGTAAAGTCGTCCGCTTCCTGGCAGCGGACCGACACTTGGGCTAAACCCCGCTGCTCGGCCGCATCCGCGACTTTCTCCGCCCCGACGGCCGAAAGCTCGAGGCCCACGTAGCGTTCGCTTTCGGGCGCAATCTCAAACAGCACCAGACCGGTGCCGCAACCGATCTCGAGCACTCGACGTGGCGCCAGCTCGCGAATCCTCAGGACCGTGCTCGCGAGCCACTCGCGCATCTCCTCCTCCGGGATCGCCTGCCCGGTATAGCTGCTGGTCCAGCCGTGAGTGTCGCCAGCCTCACAATCCGAATGCAACGCTTCACCGAGCGTCTTCCATTCGGCGACGCAGCGAGCCTCGCCGCCCAAATCCGACGTCACCGTGATCTCGGATGCCTCGGCAGCTTCAATGCGAGCCGCGATTCGGGCGACGGTAGGCGCATCAAAAATCCCACGCAGGCTCAGCTCGACCCCGAAGCGGCGCCGGATACGCGACGCCGCCTGGGTGATGATCAGCGAGTGGGCTCCCAGCTCGAAAAGATTCTGGTGACGATCGGGCGGCTGCCGAAGCCCCAGAAGCTGGCACCAGATCTCGGCCAGCTCCGCCTCGATCGGCCCGCGAAAGCCCTCGTTCGAGGGGCTCTCGTAGGCCGCTTCGACGGATTGGGCAAGTGCGGCCCGATCGACTTTGCTGCTGCCGGCGAGCAGCGGCAGGGCGCTTTGCACGGCGAAACTCGACGGCCGCATCACCTCGGGCAGCAGAGTCACGACGTGCTCGCGAAGCTCCGCTTCGAGCTCAGGGCCTGCCGGTGGCTCTGGGACGACAAAAGCCGTCAAGCGCACCTCACCCGCCGCCGACCGCGCCATCACCGCCGCCTGACGGACCGCCGGATGTTCAGCCAGCACCGCCTCGATCTCGCCCAGCTCGACCCGCACGCCGCGAACCTTGACCTGATCGTCCACCCGGCCGAGAAAATCGAGCACACCGTCCGCCAAGAGGCGAGCCAGGTCTCCGGAGCGGTAGAGTCGCTCCCCCGGCGTCGGTGCCTGGGGGTCCGGCACAAAACATTCCGCGGTCCGGCACGGCTGCTGGAGGTAACCGCGGGCCAGCTGATGGCCGCCGATCCCCAGCATGCCAGGCACCCCCGGCACCGCCACCTCGCCCCGCCGATCGAGCAGTCGAATCCGGGAGCCGGCGAAGGGACGACCGATCGGCAGGCGTGCCGACGCCGTCTCGCGACCGCGCGACGTCGTCACTTCAATCGTCGCTTCAGTCGGCCCGTAGGCATTCCACAGCACGGCACGAGGAAACGCGCGAATGAAAGCTTGCCAGTCGTCACGATGCAAAACCTCGCCGCCACAGATTGCGAACCGCAGCGACGGACAAGTCTCCCCGTCCAGCTCGGCCAGGAGCATACGCAGCACCGACGGCACCGTGGTGGTGGCCGTCACCGACTGGCGCCGAATCAGATCGACCAGGAGCTCCGGGTCCCGTCCGCTGCTGACCGGTGCCAGCACTTGCTGCGCCCCGGAGACCAGGGGCGGAAAGATCTCGATCAAGCCGGCGTCAAACGACGCCGGAATCCTCACCAGCATGCGATCCTGACCGTCGAGCGGGCAATGCTGACGCAGCGCTTCAAGGTAAGCGGCCAGGGCCGAGCCCGAAACCACAGTGCCCTTCGGGCGCCCCGTCGAGCCCGAGGTATAGACGACATAAGCAGCGTTGGCCGCCACCGGCACCGGACCGTCCTCCGGTCCCCTCTCCCCGGCAGGTTCCCTCATCTCAGCCCCAGCTGAAACCACGGGGAGAGGGTTAGGGTGAGGGGCATCGAGCCGAACCCCAAAGCCACCACTCGACGGCAAATCCAACTCGTCACCAGCCACCAGCCCAACCGCCCCAGAGTCTGCCAATAAAAACCGCCGCCTCTCCGCCGGATCCGTCGGCTCGAGCAGCAGAAACGCCCCACCCGCTTTCCAAACCCCGAGCATCGCCACCGTGCGCAAGAACGACCGCTGGATGAGCACACCCACCACTCTTTCCGGCCCAACTCCCAAAGCTCGCAGTCGATGTCCCAGAACCGTCGCTTGGCGATCGAGCGCACGATAAGTCCAGGTCACCGTCGATCCACGGTCAGGTCCGTCGTCGAGTCCACAGTCGGACGCCTCAACCACCGCGACCGACTCCGGAGTGCGCGTCACCTGAGCTTCGAACAGCTCGACCGGATGTCGTTCACGACCGCCGTCCCCCGTCGCATTCCATTCGCAAACCAGCTGGTGACGTTGCGCTCGACTCAACAGGGTCAGATCACGGAGATCCCGCACCTTGAGAAACCCCTGCAGAACGTGAATCAGCTGCCCGAGGGTTCGAGCTACCACCGAACGCGAAAAGCGCGCGGAGTCATAGCTCGCCTGCATGCGCAGACCCGACGATTCCAGAGTCGCCAAAAGCGTCAGGGGGTAATGGGTCTGGCTGAAGTAACGGAGGCGCCCCATCCGCAACGTTCCGCGCCTTTCTGCCAGGGTCGCTTCCCCCGGGAAGTTATGGAAACCGAGCATGCTCTCGAACAGCTCACGGTCCCCTGGTAACCCGCTCCAAGCGCGCAGATCGCTCAGCGAAGCATAGCCGTGGTCGCGAAGTTCGAGAGTCAGGTCCCGCAACGCTTCGAGCCAGGTCAAGAGCGGCGCGCAGGCCGCCACCGTCACACGCAGCGGTAGGGTCTGGATCAGCAGACCGACCATCGACTCCGAGCCCTCGAGCGACGGTGGACGGCCCGACGCCGTGCTGCCGAAGACCACGTCCGGACGACCGCTGGTGCGGGCCAGGACCACCGCCCAGGCACCGGCCAGCAAGGTGCCCCAGGTGAGCTGACGGCGACGGACGAAGTCGTCAAGCCGCGCGGTGAGCTGTGGCGAGAGGTGACGCTCGACCTCGCCGTGGCGCTGATAAGCCGCTCCGTCCGGCGCCGACGGCTCCGCCATCGCTAGTGAGGTCGGCTCGACCCGGCCGGCCAGCTGACGACGCCAGAAACGCTCGGCCGACGGC